>JAULJZ010061694.1:0-13505 GCA_032270985.1 Heliamphora pulchella
CAATGATCAGGAAAGAAAGTGACTGAGCAGTTCAGATCCCTAGTAATGCGGCTCACAGATAATAAGTTAAACGGATTAGCAGGAGTATGTAAAACATCAGAGAGTGTAATAGATGGAGATAGAGTAGCTACTCCCTGCCCTTTCACCTCCAACATGCCGCCATTAGCAGCAATCACCCCACTGTGTTCAGAGGTCAACTTATAAGATGAAAAAGTATCTGTGGAGTGGGTCATATGAGCAGAAGCACCCGAATCTATCACCCATGATCTGGGGGTGGCCATACATGCAGCTGGATTACCTGCAATCGTGGCGGATGGAGTATCGGCTGTGTTCCCAATCCGCATTTGAATGAACTGATCATATTCTTCCCGTGTCATATCTATAGTGCGCCTCTCAGCAGAAGGAGAAAGAGGATCATACTTGGCCACAGCATTGGCCACAGAGGATGTAGGACGCCCATGTAGCTTCCAACACGAACTCTATAAGTGTCCCTGCTCTCCATAATAGTAGCAGGACCTGGTGTCACGTCCACCTCGACCTCTACCTCGTCCTCCATCACGGCCTCTAACCCCTCGACCTCCATCACTTCGGCCGCCATCACGACCTCTACCAAGAAAACCACCTTTACTAGCACCACGAAAGCCCCTAGGGCAGTATGGTCACTCTGATCAGTAGTAGTATCACGAGGTTCGTCTCGACTAATGGTTTGGCTCATCTTTCGGAAGGCCTCAGATAAAGATGGAATGTCAGATCCAACCAAAATCTGAGAGCGTGCTGAATCAAGTTGCTAGTTCACCCCAGCGAGGAAGCAAACTACCAAAAACTGCATCCGCTGCTCGCGAAAAACCTCGTATCAATTAGTAAAAGGGACCAACCGATCATACTCATCTGTCAATACCTTGAACTCTATGAAATAGTGGGTGAAAGAGCGATCTCCCTATTGTATCCGAAAAATACTCCGCATCACATCATATAACTAGGACAGGTCATTAGTCGAGGCAAATGTCTCCTCGAGTATGGCCCATACCTCTCGAACAGTCGTGGCATTAGCCACCAGAATTTCAACTGAGGACTCCATTGAATTCAACATCTTACTCAGTAATCAGGCGTCATTTCACTTTTATCGCTTATACTCATCAGATCCCTTCTCCGGAGGATCTTCAAACAAATTGTCTTCTTTTTTCATACCTTCAACTGTAAGTAATACCTTTTTCTTCCATAATACATATGTTTGCGGTCCAATCAATTTCGAATCCACCAATCGTGTGGATGGGATGACGAAAACACATTCGTGATTCCTCCTTGTCTATCAGATCTCACTGGAGAATCCTCAACTATTGTGAAACTTTCTGTCGACATCACAATAACTCAATGGCAAATCTCAAGGAATCACGAGCACACCAACAAGCAATAAGACGCACCCACACCTTCAATCAATCATATATGAACTGCGAATCACACCGTCAATTTATCTCCATAAAATAAAAGAACACTACAGTAGCCCTTAGACCCTTACCTTGGGGCTGTCAGAACAAGGAGAGGTAGAAACAAAGAATCGGATAGTGCTTACACCAGTGGGCTAACACGAAGGGAGGCACCAAGAAAAGCTAGGGTATCCAGATTGGTAATCGACTGGGCTGAAGAAGAGAACAGGGGTCGCCGGATCTAGAAAGAGGGAGACCAGGTTTTGTCGGCGTGCAAAAAAGGGAAAGAAGGTGCTGTCGGCGCTGATCAAGGATAGTCGGCGCTGGAACGTGAGAGCATAGGAGCTGTCGGTGCTGGAATGAGGCTGGGCAAGGACAGTCGGCGCTAGAAAGAGAGAGAACAGGGTCTGTCGGGGCTCCCCAGGGTCTGTCGAAACTGGTTTAGGGTTAGGTTTGGGTCGGCGATGGGTAAAAGGCTGAGATGGTTGGCTGTCGGCACTGGTTTAGGGTTAGGGTTAGGTTGGCAATGGGTAAAAGGCTGAGATGGTTAGCTGTCGGCACTGGTTGTGGTGGGAACAAGGTCTGTCAGTGCTTAGGGTTAGGTTTAGGGGTTGACGATGACTGATGGCTGGTGGTGGTTTAGGGTTAGGGTTGGGTCGGCGATGGGTAGAAGGATGAGATGGTTGGTTGTCGGCGCTGGCTTAGGATTAGGTTTCGGGGTTGAAGATGGCTGGTGGCTGTGGCTGGAGGGAGGTTAGGGTTTCATGGAGGCTAGGATTTTACAGTGACTCTGATATCATGCTAAGAATAATAAGAGGCTGTACCTAAAAGGATAGGCGAGTACTCTTATTTATAATAAAGTTAGGCCACACTATTACATACCTACACGCACAAACAGTATAAGAACTATATAATAATAATAATACTACTACGATACTTATATATCTAACATGCTCGTGTACACAATGAGATGTGCAGACATTTGCATTTGTTGTGACGGAACAAATAAATCAAAAACGATAAACACTAATCACACAAAATAGGAAAAGGATTTACGTGATTTAGCTAGAACAATACGTCCATGAGCGAAGTTTAGCTGAGGAATCAATATGAAAAGAGGAGTATACCTTGAGCTGAAAATATTCGTAACTCTTACATTGGAAAGCTCTAGATCCCCAAACACTCCTTATATAGGGAAACCCTAATACAAGAATCAGATTATAAATACCCAGTAGGAGTAAAATGGGTAAAGCTTATCGACGGGTAAACGGGTCTTGAACAGGTTTTGAGAATAAGCCGAGTTAGATTTAAGGCACTATTCGCTTGTGTTAGTATTTTGCATGTTTTGTAGCATTTGTTTTGATGTAAGGCTTTTGTGGCGTATTGTGCCCAAATCTAAATTTGGGGTGTGCCAGAAAAGATATCAGAGCCAACTCTCATCCCATGAAGGGTTCCGCACCGGTGTGGATGGAGAAGTAGAGGCTTCGAAGATAGTGAAGGCTATGAGATTGTATACCTTGTGCACGTTAATGGGTTGCTTTGTGTTCGCTAATAAGCTATCCACAACGCCAACCATGGGAAGAATCTGGATTACTCGATGAGGACGTTGCATCTTTATGGGATTATTGTGATAAATAAAACTACTATAGCTTGCAAAGTAGCCTTTCAACTAACAACACTACCACATAATGAAAAAACATACCTAGTTAAAGATCTCCTCCTATTTTGATCACCAATTAAATCAAAATTGATAAACCCAACAGTACCACCATTAGCGTTGGCACCTCTATCAAAACACCAATGCAATATCTCGAGTGCCTCTCAAATATCGAAGTATCCATTTCACTGCCTACTAGTGCATCTTCCTCAATGTCCTATATACTGTCTCACAACACTAACAACATAAAAGCATCAAGATGAGTTCATGCCAATACATACGTAAGACTCTCCAATGTGCTAGAATATGGTATCTGAGACATGTTTCTCCTCATCCTTTGATTGTGGTGTCAAATCCGCTGAAAGTGTGATTTGTGAAATATGTATTCAAAGGAGTACTCACTGGCTTAGAGTTCTACGTTGCAAAACACTTGGGAGTCTCTATTCCCAAAATCTTCTTTGTTGCACTCAAATCATTCATCTCAAATTCACCACCAAGTGTTTCTTTAACTTATTAATTTCTGACATGTTCTTTGCAGCTATAAGCATGTCATCAACATATAGCAACAAGTATACAAAAGAATTATTTGGAAGTCTTTTAAAATACACGAAACTGCCATGTGCACTACTAGAATATACAAAAGAGCTATGGTTCACAACACGTGAAAATACCACATTGAAATCCATACCCTTTCTAATTATCGCCCTTCTCCACTAATCGAGCCTTATATCAAGCATTTTCCACTCTTGAAATTATTGCCTTTCTTTTGAAAACCCATTTGTAGCTGACATTACTCTTTCATTTAGGTAGTTTTACTCGCTGGTGCTTTTTCCCTCACCTCCACATGCTGAGAACTGGATAATGAAAAGCACGTGCTTTAGCTTACTAACTCTCATGTCTGATTCTTTTGAAGAGACTGAATCTCCTTGTGCCTAGCCCTAGCAATAGTTCACTATGCAGACTCATGACATGTGAAAGTCTCATCGTGTGTGGCTTTTGAAACTCTATTGTCTCTGTCACTGATAATGCTTAAACAATCATGTCTGCATAAGGAAAACATTTCTGAGTTGGTGGACCATCCCTCCTCAGCCTATATTGTTACTCTTTCAGTGCATCAACCTAAACATAGGAATGTTGAATATCCTCCTATAGGTTGATCGTGTCCGTCACTCTTACCTTTATTTCAAACTTTGCATTCAAGCTCCACCTACTTCCTCATATCATGATCACTATCTCTATCATCAACACAAACTATTCCCTAAAGCATTGAATTCTCATCAAATGTAACATCCTTGCTGATAAGGAACGGACATGACTTATGATTATGAATGTTAGGATTTAAATATTAGATTAGTTTGGAAATCCATTTGAAAAACACTCATGATTCATTGTATAATCTTTAATTTCATCTTTCGTGTTATTTATCTATTTCCATGTATATGTTCTTTTGTTAATTCATCTTAGCCATAGATGTAAGTCTTGAAGGGTTGTGAAGTTGTTGGGCGAAGTTCTTAATGCACTTTTTAGGAAATTGTTGCAAGCTTGCAAAGAAAGATTGATCTATAAAAAGGCAGATCGATCGGCCTAATCAACTACTGCAAGCTATGAAAGATATATTGATAGGCATATCGATACGGATTGATGACCGATCCATTGGTGAAGAGAAGAGACAGGTCAATTTGTCTTTAAGAGGGATTACTTTATATAAGAAATTAGGGCATTAGCAACTGTTGCATCTTTTGCAACGCTCTCATACTGCTTTAGTTAGTTCATGAAGACTTCTCTTAGGGCCATAGTTTTAAAAATCGGCCATTACTGTTGCGCAACACCGTTACGTATAGGTTTCGGTGCATTTTGTTACCCATTATGGCCGATTAGTGGTGTGACAAAAAATACATGTGTAAAGGCCGTTACAATTGCCGTGAAGGCTGTTGCAGTGCCGTGAAAGCCGTAAAGACCCATTACCATTGTTTTAAAAAACGGTCGTTATCGTCATGGGTATAATTTTGGCCCGGCCCTAGCCCAGTGGGCTCTCACAAAAAATTCGGACTGGCCTAGGTCGGGCCGGGCCGGGCCGACCCAGACTTTTTGGGAGAGGGGCCAACCGAGGCCCATTGGTATAGGGCTCGGGTTTAGGCCTCAAACTTGGGCCCTGGGCCAGGTCTTTAGACAGGCCAGCCAAGCTTTTCTATTTTTTCTGTTTTTTTTTCTTTTTTTTGTTTTAGTTGTAGTAGTTTATATTTTATTGGTTTATAAGTTTATGTTTTATTAATTTATAAGTTTTTTAGTTCATAGTTTATATTAGTTTACAAGTTTATAATTTATTATTAATTTATTAGTTTATAAGTTAGTTTGTTATTTATTATAAATTTATTAGTTTTTATAGTTTATAGTTTATTATTAGTTATTAACTTATTAGTTTATTATATAAGTTTATACTTTTTTTATTTATTAGTTTTTAAGTTTATTTTTATTTTATAAGTTTATTAGTTTATTATAAGTTTATTTTTAATTTATAAGTTTATAGTTTATAAATTATTAAATTTATAGTCTATTATTTATTATAAGTTTATTAGTTTTTATAAGTTGATTAGTTGATTAGTTTATAAGTTTATAGTTTATACTAATATTAGTTTATTATATAAGTTTATACTTTATTAGTTTATTAGTTTATTATTTTATTATAAATTTATATTTTATTAGTTTATAAGTTTATAGTTTATATTATTATAAATTTATTAGTTTATTACTGGTTTATTAATAAATGCAATAAGCTTAAACACTTTAAATAATTAAATACAATATAAATTTTATTATTCAAAACTCAAATTTTACCAATTACATAAATGTTATATTTTACACTTTACAAGTGTATTCTATTAGTTTATAGTTTATTAGTTTATTATTTAGTTAAATTTATAATTTATTATAAGTATATAGTTTATTAGTTTATAAGTTTATATTTATTACAAGTTTATTAATTTATTATAAGTTAGTTTATATGTTTATAAGTTTATATATTAATATTAATTTATAGTTTACTTATTATATATTAATATTAATATATGTTAATATTCAGGCCAAATGGGCAGGCCAAACGGGTTGGGCCGGCTCACGGGCTTGAGGGAGGCGGCCCAGACCCACATGTGTAGTACTCGGGCTTCGGGCAGACTTCGGGCGGGTCTTGGGCCGCGCTGCGGGCCAAATTTACACCACTAGTTACCATTATGTAACAGCATTAGGTAACTGTTTCGTTGGCCTCCGTTACCTGTTACGGCCAATTTTTTGGTGTAAAAGAAATTCACAAGTATAACGACTGTTAAACCTTCTATAACGGCTGCAACGGTGGTGTAACGGCCGAAACAGCACTGTTATGGCTGTGATTTTAGATTATGAGTTTTCTGATTTCGTTTTTGTATCAACAGATCCCATGTTTTTTATTATTTTCAACTTAAAATTATTCATGATAGTCTGATAAGCTAAATACTACTTGAACGTTGTGAGATTTACCTCAAATCTTTTCAATTTTACAATATTCAGGTAGTTTTGCTCTTCATTGAAAACTTTCGACTCTTCAACATTTCTATTCTTTTTTTCAGTTTTGATGAGTCTTTAAGATTCATATTTGTTGAAAGATAAATAATCTGTTTTATTCAATATCCATATTTCTTGAAAATCTACTGTCTATGAATTTAATTTTTTTATGATACTCAGCAGTAAGTAGAAAATATGATGCTCAAATATTTTGTTTTTAAAAAAATTGTTCAAGATTCATACTTGTTACAAGCCCTCTCTAAACAAAAAAAAAAAAAAAAAAACTTGATCTATACAAATTAAAGTTCAAACAATATAAATTTTGGAAAAGTAAATTCGAAATTAAAATTTAATTAACAAATCAAATATTGTGCTTTAACATATACAATACTTTACAGCTATTAAAAATTTGATGACATTTAAGAAGTGCATTATGAATTTATAATACATAAATTCATTAATTACTACAAAAAAAATTAAACTGTTGATTTTAGCTAGACTATATAGTGAAAACATTAAAACATATATTGAATCATGTCTAGAAAGCAAACAAAATTCATCAAAAATTATTTTAAATTCCAATAAATATATTTATGGAATAAAAAGATGTAAATCAGATATTTTTATTGAGTTGTGCAAAAAATAAAAAAATTTACGGCTCCAGGTACCGCTACCGTTACGGTAAGGTCGTTACGCTCCGAAACCGCGTCACCGCTACTGTTACCGTTACCGTTACGCCAATCGCTACTGCTATTTAAAACTATACCCATTACGATACCGTTACGGCCATTACGGTACTGCTACAGCCGTTACAACAACTATAGTGGTTTTTTAAACTGTGAATCAATTGAAATCATTTTTGAGCTCAATTCCTTTTACCTTTTTCACCAAAAAAGTTTTCATTGTAGTCGAAAATCTCATAATTACTTAGGTGAAGCTTGATTTCTGAAATTTACATAATTTTATGGTATTTTTTGGTTTTCGAAAATGCAAAAATATCTATTTTTTTGTTGGTGAAGTTTTTCAAGATCTATGCAAAATAATATTAGCTTCTTTAGAACTTGTTTGTTTTTTGTTGGATTCATATATTTAATATTGTATTACTTTATAATTATATTTTAAAACTTTTTTTAAAAACATTTTAAAATTACTTGTTCAAAGTGTATGGAAAGTTGCAAACTAAGTTTAAACTCTTTAGATTTTGGTTGTTCTATGTTAGATTCATATATTTCATATTTAACTACTTTTCTATTGTTCTTAAATAATAAAAAATATTAATTGTGAAAAACAAATCTAAGTTTAATATTTACTCAGAGTAAGTTTAGAATATTTAGATCTTGATTTTTTTGGTTAAATTTATATATTTAATGTTGAACTATTTTTTATTAGTACGATAAAATAGTTTGTAAAATATTTTTTCAAAATCTATATAAATAAGCTTAGAATATTTAGATCTTGGTTCTTTTATGTTGTACTTGTATATTTAATAACGTATTACTTTTAAAAAGTATTTTAAAACTACTATAAAAATTAAAACATGTTGAATCATGTCTAGAAACTGAACAAAATTCACCAAAACTATTTTAAACTCTAATAAACATAATTTTAGAATAAAAACACGTATATCGACTAAATTTTAGTGAGTTGTACAAAAAAGAAAAAAATTCACAGCTCCGTTTACCGTTACCGTTACCGTTACCGTTACATTATGGCCGTTACACTCCGAAACTGTGTCACCTCTATCGTTACCGTTACGGAAATCGCTACTACTATTTAAAACTATGGGGCTCTTTCAGAGTGTTTATTGTACTTGATGATTCATAAAATGACCTTAGATCATTGAATTTGGATTGAAAATCATCAAGATCTGTGTTCTTCATCTTCAGTATGCTCGTGGTGTCTCTTGTCCCTTGGGTGGATTCCGAAGAGTTGAAATTTGTTGTGGATTCCTACAGCATTTAAACACGGTTTAGTGCATGTAGATACGGTAAGAGTATACTTATATCCGTAGGTTATGAATTTAACGGTGGATTATAAAATTTCTTGTAATTAATATTTCTCATTGTGCTTGATTCTTGACAGGTGATGGTCACATGATTTTTCTCCCTATCTTGGGATTTTTTACGTTAATATTGCATATCTATGGTTGTGGTGTAGGGAGGAATATCGCTAGAGGAATATAAACAAGGCCGCTTGAAATTGGTGACACTTTCTAACACAAACAGAAATAATAAAGAGAAAAATACTCTCTGAAATTATTATTCATAAATCAACTGCCCCATTAAGGCTTATTACAACGTATTTATATAGACCAAAACGTATTTGAAAGAGAAAACCATCAATTAGGGCAGCACAATCTTGCCAAATTCGTAATTAATAAAAGTTACCAAAAAAAACAAATTTGACTATAGGCCAAATTTGGCTACCAGAAACAATTAGAAACATGCCAAAACAAGCGGGACTGTAAGAAGAAATTTCTAGAAAAAGTTATTACTTAAACAAGAATTTTCGAAATGGAAAAATCACGTTTTCAAGGCCTGAACAATGGAATTTGGCTGAAAACTGCCTTAAGTCATGCATAGCAAGGAGTCTTGTTCATTAGGCCGTTTTCAATCAAATATGGGCCTCCCAAGGCTAATCTGACAAAGTCGGACCATGCCTGTACTCTCACATTTCAGCCTCATTATAAACTTCCTTGAAAGAGAGGCCCAGCAAGTTGCTTATTTATGGTTAATTATTTGCTTATTTTACATTATGTTGAACTTCTGGTTGAGAACCGCTCGAGGAATATCGATAAGTGCAAATCATCTTTAAAAGGAAATTTTCAATGAAGTTACAACCTGTATCCTTTCACACTAGATCCATACTAAGAAATACCTTTTTTTAACTCTCGGTTGAAGCTTGCACCCATTAACATGAGCATACTTGAATAATCACCTACGCGCTTATATCATTGTGTATATTAATTATGAAACAGTCAGTAAGATTAAGGCACTGATAAGGTTGATATAGCAGTTGAATGTTGTTGCAATCACGTCAATTGAAGTATTTCAAGTTGGTTTAGGTTTTAGTCATTTGCAGTTGAGTTGTGTTCAGATTATCTGCCTCCAAGCTGTAAATATTGAACGATTTGAAATCTGGGCAATGTATAAACCATCATCATCAAGCTTCTCCTCAAGTAGATTAAATATATTGGCAACTGTATTGCCTAGATGCAATCCATCCGTGATAAATAAATTTGTTCCTTGGATTATCTCATCAATCAGCAATCTCTGATGGCATATTGCCAACTATATGGCCTATCTGCGATCAACACATTCCTATCCTCTCCACATGATTACATTCTTCAGCTGTTAATCTTTGTCGCTCTAGTTAGTAGTTACGCTCTTACGATTTTTTTTATTAGCTTCTTTTTTGTAAGTGCTCTTGAATTTTCCTTCCAAGGCTCATCATTTTAGTAGATATGATTATTCAAAAGCAGAAGCCAATAACAATCAAAATAGAGCTTCTCAAAAATTAGTTTTTTTCTCCATTTTTTTAAAGTTGTTTTTGGCCCATAAACAGAAAACGAAAGTTGTGTCAAACAAGCTGGTACAGTTTCCAATACAATAGAAATGTGATAAAGAAGTTATAAGTTGTGGCAGTTAAACCACAGCAATCAGGCCCCTATTTGCAAAGTTCATTCAGCACTTTTCTGTTGGATATGACCGCAGTGTGCTGTGAGCACTAGAACTCTCATCTCTTCTGCATATTTAATTGATAGTAAAAAGATGCAATGCCTATTGTTTCAATGTCTTGTGACTGCCATGTCATATTTTGATTTTCCGAACTACCATATTCTATCCTCTTAAAAAAGAGACTGGCCTTTTCCCTGTGAAGAAGTTTGAAATTGTTCACCGTATCTCCTCTAGAATTTGCCTAGTTTAAAAATAGTATGTTTGACTTTTTCTCATTCAAGAGTAAATTCGATGAGTAGTTTAAACATACAAAGCTTTTCTTGTTTTAGGAACTTTGGTTGATCCAATTTTAGGTTTATTATTGGTCCTTTTGCATGTGCAGATGGAGTCATGCAATGATACAAACACGTACACAAATATATCAGCCATACTTGTATTTTTCCTTTGACTAGCTTCCCAAACATGTCGGTTAACAAATTCTTTTGGTGTCTGGAAACAGTACCTAGAAGTGAGGGAGAAGCAATATGACAAAAAGGATTATGTTGATTTCTTCACTGTAAGTTCCAAATATCATGTTCAACACGATTCTATCTTGATGTAGTTTTCCTGTAAAAGAAAGAAAATCCCAGAAACTCAGATTTCTTCATTGTTAATCTGTTTTACTGATTCTTTGCATTGGGGTTATTCCCTTTTTCGTAGTTGCTTGTCTTAATCTTTTTTTTTAAAGAAAAATCAAAATCCAATGTTGAGATTGGATTACATTTATTTCAGGACCCAATGTCTTTGACCCCAGCTGTTCCTGGCGTAATGGTGTAAGTGTCAGACACTCACATTTGCAAGTCAATTTGCATGATTTCTACATATCAATTGTCAACACTCAACAAGATCAAAGCTGACACTTCCACTGTTTAGATATATAGCATCTCCAGACAGGAAGCTCAACCCAAACTACCTAGGCCCTGCATCACTAGAACAAATTGCCAAGTATGTATTTTCTCGCTGTGTGCTTCAGTTTTTTGTTTTTTGTTTTTTGTTTTTTAATTTTCAACAAGAATATGTATTGATTAAAATAGAATAGTACAAGAAGAGACTGAACAAGAAGTACATCAAGAGAACAAAATAAAAGGAAAAAAAAGGTCAATTATAACATCTCACGCACTGCCCTCCATTCCCTAGATATCAAAAACAAATGAATGCCCTTAAAAGGCAGAGAAATCGATGCCCAAAAAGATGATAAATAGCACGCTCTATCCCATATAAAACTGATATCCACACTTTTATCCTCAAAGATCCTAGCAGTTGCACTCCAACCAAATAACCCCAAAAAGTGTGAAAATAACGCAATTCCAGACTTCTAGTGCTTAAAATTATCATTTTCATTGTAAATGACTAAGTTTACAAGTTGAGCTTACTAGGTGGTGATGATATGATTCTGGATAATAGTTTTATTTCTTCTTTCTTTCTTTCTTTCTTTTCCCCCTTCTTTTCTGCATTTTTTTCTTGGATGCATGGCCTTCCCATATTTTTCCCCACTCCGCAGACAAATTATTCTTGCTGAAGGCCCCTCAGGACCCAACAGAGACTACCTTTTCCAACTTGAAAAGGCCCTTATTCAATTAGGTAAATCTCCAGGAACTTTTGTTTAAATAAAACTTCTGATTTTTTTTCTTCCTTCATTATTCTTAAAATGACTTTATTTTTTCCTACATTTTCAATTTCATCTAGGATGTGAGGACAAGCACGTGATGGATCTCGCAAATGAAGTGAGGCGCGTCCTTTCAGAGCCGGAGCTTATCTTTTCATGACCCCATGAAACATGAGGCATCAGAATCTTACCAACTCAAGCATTTTTCTAATCTATGTTGAAAAGTACCGGCTGCCGATGCTTGGAGAAATAGTGTTACAACTCGAACTTCCAAATCTTGGGGATCGGATATGAAAAACCGGTCTCATTTAATAAACCAGACCAATCATTTGGGCTTGTCTACGGGAATAATATTTCGCCATTCTGCCTTACCAAGGACTATTCTCCAGTCTCATTTGAGAAATTGTGAAATCTATCATTCTTATTAATATTGTGAGTGTGACCTAACAGAAAGCAGTGCATGGCATGGCTCTTTCATAAGCTCTCTTCACCCCAATTTCAAGACAAGGAAAACTTGTTTCCTTCATAGCAACATTTGGCTTCAACATTTCACCAAATTATGTTGTCAAATGAATTTGATTTAATCTGATATTGCACTGGGAGTTCTGAGAAAATCAGGATGGGCATGTATGGACAATAGAAATTCAAAAGCAAAAGAAAAGAAAATTAGTCATAGTGTTTAGTAGTAAAGGTTAATATATCTATATATATTATAGTACGTGGTATTGTGTGGGTATGTTCACAGTAATTATTGTAATTATCTTTTTTTTAATAAATATGGGTGTAAGTCTTCTTTGGTGAGATACACTCTTCTCTCCCTTTATTCTAACATGGTATCAGAGCCATGAAACCCTAGTCCCCACGAAACCTTAACTCTCACCCTAACTCTCACCAGAACTAACCGCCAAACCAGAAACCCTACCCTCGTCGCCGACCACCAGACCCCTCTCCGACCTTCGTCGGTCCTTCGGCAGTCGTCGCTGACCCTCGTCGGCCCTCCAGTCATCGTCGCTGACTTTCGTCGGTCTTTCGAGAACACTCACCGACCACTGTCGGCTTGCCCAACGCGTGCGCTAACTCTCATCGGCCCTTCCAGGCGGGGCGCCAACTCTCGTCAACCCCTCCAGGGTTGACGACGACCTTTGTCGGACCGTCCTATGGGAACTTCGACCCTCGTCAGTCCCTCAGGGGAGGTGCGTCGCTCACCGTCTGTCTCTCTAGGGCCACTCACCGTTTGTCTCTCTAGGGCCCCGATGACCACTGTTAAAGCCTCCAGGGCTTGCGTCAGTCTCTCTAGGGCTTTAAGCCAACCAAATAGGTCTCGCCGAAGCCTCGATGGAGGGTCGAGGGACTTCGTTGGCTCTTCCAGATCAGTTTGTTTCTCCCTCACAGCATCTGTCCACTTCTCCTGAGACAAATGGTGAGCATGATGCAAAATTAAGGATGCTGTGAGGATTCAGTTCGATTCTCTATCTCTTACGCGTGTGGATTGAGACTTGGGTGTGATATTTTTTGGTTCCTTGATTGGTGCACAAGGATGTCAAAGGATTTTGTGACCTGCGAATTCA
>JAULJZ010061705.1:254-13504 GCA_032270985.1 Heliamphora pulchella
TTTGGCCAATTTGGGTTGAATAATTCAATTGTACGTTGATTTGCTAACGGAGTGTTTGTCTCAATTAAAATTATGAATATACCTCTTCAAATAGTAACATTTGTATTTATTAATTTATAATTAAAAGTCACCAGCAGAAAAATATTAGTACACTTGTTTAGGTTTTTTTAATTTTCAATTAAATATAACACACACTCAATAAATAGAACAATAAATTTTTTGTTTGGTACATCTTTTTTACATTTTATTATATCAATTCAAATGAACATATTTTTTAAAATACTTGTCCTTATGAGAATTATAAAAGTAAAAACCATTTAATAAAAGAATGAAACAGTCGCTTTCGAGTGGTTTTTACACAAAAATATCAACTATTAAATTATAATGTTAGGCATTTTAAAAAAATTATTAATTTTTTAATTATCACTTCTTTTTTAAGTAAAAAAGTTTATACACATCTTAAATACTATAATTTTTTTTAATGAAATAAAATACACTCAAATATTCACTTGAACTCTCATAACTAAAAGAAAAAATGTCAGTATCTCAAACATGCACTATGAGGGCGTTTGACATTATTAAAATTAATAATTTTTAGATTGTAATTTATAACATAAGTTGTGAGTGTTTGGTAAATGTATTAGTTTGTAACTCAAATAGTAAAATATAGTTATAACTCATAACAAAAGTTGTGAGTATTTAGAAAAAATTATAACTTATTACTAAATTTAGTAGTAAAAAACTAAAAATTGGCTGGAAAAGTTTCGCCAAACACCCCTTTTCCTTATCTAGATTTCTCTCTTTTTTTTGTACCAAAAAAAATAAAAATAAATAAGTAACTAAAAAACAATGTACGTATTCCAAACAAAGTTGACTTTTTCTCCCCTAAAAACCCAATAAACATATGAACAAAAATTTGTTGATTTTTTTAAAAATGTTTTTCTGTCGCCTTCTCATTTTTGTATTATAGTTTTTTTTAAACATAATTTTAATTTTTAATATTGGTAATTTAAAAAATAATATAAATGACATGAAGTATAAATTATTTAATTTTATATATATTTCACTGTGCATAATAAGTGTTTTTTCGTTAATAAGTTTATTCAAAAAGGTAAAAATTATTTATTTGCACATGCTTATGATTAATACTAAAAACTCGTATCGTATTCACTTGTCACATTGTTTATAATTAACAAAAATGTAATGTGCTTAAAAATAGTTTAAATTTAACGGTGTTATATAGGTCACATTGTAAATAAATTTAAATTCTCATATCAACAAATTTAAATTCTAAATAAATTATTATATAAATTTTTTTGAATACGTAGCATAATTAATTAATATACCAATAATTGTTATGAGATTCTTGTTGTCAATACCGTAATATTTGTCAACTTTCTTTAATATGGCGCCATCATAATGGTTGGACTCATTAATTGTTATGGGTGTCTCGAATTAAAAAGAAATAAAAAGCAAAAAAATAATGAATTAGTAAAAAGTGTTTGGTGGAAGTTAATTAAGGATGCCAATTTATTCGGTTTTGTACTTGTTTTTTCTTGTCATTTTGTACTATGTATTTATTTCGTGTCATTTTATATAAATTTTTTTTATTCTCGATAAAATGTGAGGTAGGAATGAGATCTATTTTCTCTACTTTATTTTTTTTCATTTCCTCCACTTTATATTTTTCTACTTCATATGATTATATTAATAAATATATTTTATGGATAAATATAAATGCAAAATTTATTTCCTAAAAACATAATAAAAGTAATTAAAACACAATAATATTATATTTATCCTTTTAATTTCATATTTATTTTTAATTTTTAATTTTATTTATTTATGTCATATTATCTCGCATTTATTAGTATCGACCCCTTCAAGGTTAGCAAATATTTCTCCATAGTCCAATTTCCATTATTTATTCAATTTTATTTTAACTTATCCTGATTTTGATAAAATACAAAATAATAATAAAATATCACATCCCAACCTTATCCCGTCTTATTACTATTCTAGTGGAAGTTTAATGAATTGTATAACACATTAATAGAGTTCAATAGTGTTAGATAATAACATTGGCATACACAGTAGAAATTAGTTTTCTTGTTTATTTATTTATTTATTTATTTTTATTTTTGTTAAACAGGTTTTTATTTGTGAGCTAAATTTTTTTATTTTTCTAAATCACTTCAAATTCAAAACGAACTAAAATAATAACAACGTATGAACTTACAATTTAAAAAAAAAATTATATAAAACAAAAATAAACAAATAAGCCCTTATCGTAAATGGAGATATGTGAAAACCTTATTATTAGTTAGCCTTAATGCTTTTTGTTAGTCTGTTGAACAAACAAATTATTAGATAATTTTAGAATACTTTGTAAATAATACTACGTAATATTTTTTTATAAGTAAATGATCATAACTTATAATATATGAATTATTTTTTATTTTTTAATTATTTAATAAAAATAAATTATTATATCTTTATTATAAAATTAATCATTACTATATTAAATATAAATATCATATAAATTTACTACATAATATTTTAAAAGTATCAAATAATTACTCGATGGGACATGACACATATTTATGAGGTGTAAGGTAGGTTTTCCATAGAGGAATAGGAGGGAGATCAAATTGCAAGGACCTTTAATGTCCTTGTTTTTGGAGTCATCTTTTTCAAAAAGCATCTAATTTCTTCCCTTCATCAAAAGTTTCAATATTTGGGTTATTGCTTTCAGATTTTTGACCGTTTGCTTTTGTTATCATTCTTATTATTAGTACTTTATCTTTCTGTTTAAAATTTTAAAAAGTTAAAAATTTAATCTTTTTTTTTAACTCGAATGCTTTTTAGTTTTTTTTTGCTTTATATATATATATTTATATTTTTTAAAAATATCACAACTTTTATTATACACATCTATTTTTTATAAAAACTTATCTAAAAATAAATTTTAAAAAATATAACAACTTTAAACAATATTTTTTGCTTTTTAGTTTAAAACCACTTGAACCCTTTAGCTTAAAAGCCACATGTATACTAACCAAACAATTTTTTTAACTTAAAATAGTTTAAAGTTAAAAGGTCAACTTAAAGTCGATTGCCAAACGAACTCGTAGAATTTGATCGGCAAGTCGCTTTAAAGTTAAATTTTATTGTGTGCATTATAAAAAAAAAAATTTGTTCAAAGTAAATTCTTTTTGATGTTAGTTGATTGGATGAAAAAAAACTCAAATGTTTTTATTTTTGTTTAAATTTGATAATATTAATTTTCTATATAGTTGATTAAAACTATTATATACATTATTGACATTAATAGTAAATAAATCTTTCCCTCATTCTCTTCGGGAGGGCGTTCCCTTCTCACTCAGGAGAACATGGCTTAACTGTGATGCTAAGTTTACTTTGGTAGGTCATGAGCTCGACTGTTACTTTCGGATGATGGTGTTTTTTAATACTTGTTATATTGATTAAGATTCTAGCTCAGGAAGTTGGTTCCTATGTTCAGATGAGATAAATAATGATTATGATGATCCTTTTTAGCTCAGATTGGTTGAGTTGTCATATGGTCTGGGAGGTACTCTTTTCCTCGGCTGTCTAGGCTACTTTGGTTAGGGTGTGAAGGTGGGCCCGATGGCAATTTTTGTTAGGTGTTGGCCTTCTGATTTCGAACTGAGATTTTCTTTAAGGTTGGCCTTTCTCATGCACTTTAGCACCGTGGTTTGAGAACCAGCTTTCTCCGACCTCCTAAGTTGCTGCCAGGGTTGTGACGTCTTCTCAGTTATATTGTAATTCTTTGATTGGGCTTTTGAGGAGTTTTGGAGAGCCATATATTGCCGTGTATTTAGGCCTTCTTATCGTCTTTTCGTTGTGAGCACGGTGTCTATTCTCTCTGTGATGTTGTGCTTCTCTAGTAAGTCATGGGTTCAGCTGTTACTTTCAGCTGCTGGTGTTTCCAAATGACGATTGGTCATGTTATGTTAGTATTTTTTTTTCCTCTTAGCTAGTGGTTTTTGCCTTTCCATGCAGGTTGTATATGGAACGTGTTTTATTAGTTAGTATCCTCCGCTTTTAAATAGGGGTTGGGTCCTTTTATTTTTTAGTGCGTTGTATGTTTTTGGGGTTATTTTGGTTATAGGGAGTTTTCTTCCTATATGATACTGATGTAATTACTTGAGATATACTCCTTGTAAATATGTACATTTTTTGTATTTTCTTTTATGTTACAATTAATTACCTAAAATAAAAAATAGTAAATAAGTTATTAAGCATATGTATTATTATTTTTCAGAATATGGTAGAAATAGATAGTGTATTCTAATAATTAATATTTTGATTTAACTTTTTAAAATTTTCAACTTTTTTATTTTTCTACATAACGTTTTTTTTTTCCGAAAAACCAAAAGAGCTTGTGTTGGCTGTCAGGTCTTAAACCTCATATCCTTTGCTAGAATGTTGGAAGCTTTTTTCATTAACTAAAAAGACTTTGTATTTTAAATGAATTATCTTTTATATATATATATATATATATTCTAGCATTTTTACCCATAATATGCACAGAATAAGATAAACATATCTTAATAATAAGTTAAAATTTTAAATTTTAATTAAAAATAAGATAATATAAACTATACATATGGATAAAATATGAGTTAAAATTATTTCATGTTTATTTGGATTCAACATTTAAAAAATTATTTAATATGTATGTAACAACATCGATTAAGAGATCGTAAAATTATTTTAGTTTTATCTTAACTTCACATATATTTCTCTTAGATGAACATAATACATTCCTCATCTTATTACAAACCGTTCATTCTTGTATTTCATTTTTAAATTTTAGTATAAATAAACTAATAATATGATCATTGTGTTAGAAAATTTATAAAAAAAATCAAGTCTTAATTTTACCCATTCTAATAATTATTTTTTACATTTTATAATAAATATATGTATTCTTCAATAAAAATTGTAATGCTTGACTTAACTAAAATTCAAAAAAATAAATGAAATATATCTTAAATTAGTATAGTTTGCATATTGCATTAGCTTTAATAATATTTAAAATTATTTATGATATTTATTGTAG
The DNA here is from genome assembly GCA_032270985.1 of Heliamphora pulchella. Lineage (NCBI taxonomy): Eukaryota > Viridiplantae > Streptophyta > Magnoliopsida > Ericales > Sarraceniaceae > Heliamphora > Heliamphora pulchella. The sequence goes on from JAULJZ010061705.1 coordinate 5,362, forward strand.
TTTAACTACTAAAAGACAATCATTTTATTTTTTATTGTTTTCTATAATTAACCAAATTTAGATTTTACTTCATTTGGTTTTATTTCTAGTTCTTTATATTATTAAATTAATTCATGCGATAGTTAATACATTAAAAATTTACATAATTTGATTCTAAATCGATTATTCTCACAAATTAATTATAATAATACATCAATAACTTACATAATTTTAATCTTACTAAAAAAATTAATTTTATAAATTATATGTACCATATTCTACATAAATGCTTTAATCAGTTACACAGCAAACCTGAACATGCATGATGCATATTATGATAAAAACATAGAAAATGAAGAAAATTAATAAAGTTAGAATGAACAAAATCTCACTAATCCCAAACATATTTTTTTAAAAAAAGATCCATCATATTATAATTGTTTTTCCTATCTTTAAAACTCTTTTTGAAACCCAAACACTACCTTTGGAGATAGTGTCTGATAGGCTGTCTTCTTTGGCAGACCTGTCTTCTTTTACTTTCCTTTCTTCTTTAATTTTGTGTATTCTTTTTCTTTTTCTTTTCTTTTCTTAAAAAAAAAAAACTGTTAGAAGCTGGAATCCCACTATTTTGAGTTAAAAGCAAGTTTCTACAGTTGTAGGTTTGCCTTTCTTGTATGTCTTTTTTTTATATTTTTTTACGTGCTCGTTTAGCTTTGGCTTTTTAACTTTTGGCCTAAAATTTAAAAAGCTAAAAAGTTTAATTTTTTAACTCCAAACTTTTACCTTATTTAATTTTAAGTTTTTTTACTTTTTCTCATAATAATTTTTAATTTTACTCTTCTAAATATAAAATTAAACAAATTCTAACCAAATAATCATATCCTGTGAAAGAGAGTGTCGCCGCTAGAAGTTGTCGCTCACAACCTCCGCCGTTAGAGGGAGTGTCACCGGTTGTAGTCGTTGCTGATCGCAGCCTCTGCTATAGGAGGGAGTGTTGCCAATTGTGGTCATCGACGATTGCAGCCTCCGTCGTGAGAGTAAGTGTTGCCGCTTGTGAAAGTCCGCAATCATAGCCTCTATCGTGGGAGGGAGTGTCGCCGCTCAGAGTAAGAAAAAAGCCAAACGTTTATTACCGAAGATATCTGATCTCATTTGAGAATAGATTGAGCAAGAATACATCATTTAGGAATGAAAGGAATTTTAGAAAATTCACATTGAGCATATATTAGCTTTTTTAGGGGCTTAAAAATCACATATTTTTCAATCAAACTAACTTAATTGGCTTGTTTGCTTAAAATCAAAAAGTCAGCTTAAAATCAGGTTGCCAACGAACTCTTCTGTAAAGACCTGACTGATAATGTGAGTGTTTAGTACTGCTAAAACTAGTAACTTATAGATTGTATGTTATAGCAGAAGTTATGAGTGTTTGGTAAAAATTGTACTTTGTAACTGAAATAGAAATAAAAATAGTTATACTTTATAGAAGATGTTGTGGGTGTTTAAAAAATATTATAATTTATAATTAAAATTAGTAGCAGAAATCTAAAAGCTACTAATAGTATTTTTGCAAACACCTCAAATTAGCTTAAAAACCTTTTAAAACTTTTTTATATTTTTTAGTCAAATGAACTTGTTTTGACTGAAAATAGGTCGTTTTCTAAATTAGCTTTTAATTAAGCTAGTTTTTTTAAAATTAGTTGATTGGATAAAAAATAATATTTTTATTTTTTATTCTAATTAAATAATATTGCTCTTTTATATAATTGATTATAACAATTATATATAATTATTATTAGTTGTAAATAAGTTATTAGGTAAGAGTTTTAAGTCTTTTTGAATTAGGTAAAAATTTGAATAGAATGTCCATAGAATTTTAGTATTTTAATTTGAATTTTTAACTTTTTCATCAAACGAATAAGATTGACCTTTTGGCTTTTTGCCAAATAAAATTTAAAATGCTTTTGTACTAATCAAAGCTTAAATGCAGTGCTTATTTTGGAGCATTTGACTTTTGGCTTAAAATTGTCTTTTTTTAAGGTCTTATTTGGTAATCTGGTGTTAAATTAGATTTTTTTATTTAAAATTATTTAAAGTTCAAAAAGTCAAAAGTTCGTTTGAAAGATGTATAGAGTGATTTTAAATCAAAAACTTAAAATGACTTTAAGTCAAAGAAACAAAATCTTTTGTTTAAAATTGCTATAATTTTTAAAAATTTATTTTATCTATATGGATATTTCTTGATAGATTTTGATGAGAATATTTTAAAAATATAGTTTTTATAAAAAATGAATTTGTATAATTAAATTTATAATATTTTTAAAAAATATAAAAATAAAATTATGTAAAAAGTTAAAAAACTAAAATTATTTGAGCTAAAAAATAAAACTTTTAGCCTTTTGAGCTTTAAGCAAAAAGACTAAAAATCTGGCTTTAAGACTTCTTAAAATTGGTTGCCATGCCTAAGTTAACTAATCTAAAACTAAGCTTGAACCAAGTTTGTTTGGCTTAAAAATTTTAACTGGTTTTTAAATGGGTTTTTAGCTATTTTTGGTTACAAAAGTTTTTACAACTAGTTTTTCTATATAATTTTTGGCTAATGTCGGTTGACAAACGACTTTGTTTTTTTAGACTTTTGACTTAAAAAACAGGAAAAATATATATATATTTTAGACTTTTGACTAGAAAAATAAACAAATAAATAACTTCAAAACCAGAGCCAAACAGGCATTTTTCTGGTTTTGCTTGGTTTTATAGTCCTTTGAATTGTGTGTGGATCAAGAAATGCTCATTATACAAAAGCGGAGAGTCTACTACTCCTAAAATCAAAAAGTTAAAACAATTAATAAAAAGACACTTTTTAATTTCATTTGGCAACTGGCTTTATGCTCGTGTTTTTACTTAAATCACTTTAAGCTAAAAAATTAAAAAATTAAAAAATTAAAAAATTCATTTGATTGGGATATGAGTGGCTTTTAAGCTAGAGGCTTAAATTGACTGCAAGTCAAAAGACAAAAAATTTTACTTAAAATTTTTAAAAATTTATTTTTAGATAATTTTGTAAATGGCTATTATCAAAATGTTCACAAATCCCAAAAATCGAGTGACTTAAGTGATCTACTCGGCCTGCTATTGGCATATGAAGGAGAAATCACGATCTTTTTACTCTAAATAGCCCATGTTATCATTACTAGATTGTTTTTAAAGTATTGCATACTTGGGTTCGACTTGCTTGAATTATCGGTGCTTGAGCTACTAGGATTTTCAATAACTCAGTCAACTTTAGTGATCTAAATAAAATCACTATGGCCTTTCATAGCCTGGTTATGCTATTAGTAGAACAAAAGCAAGAAAAGGATCGAGGTCAAGAAAATCACTTTCACTCGAGTTATTCAAATGGCTCAAGGTGCACGAGGTGTTCGAGACTCTATTTCAACAACTGACCGCTGCTCCAAGTTATTCAAATTACAATTTACTCGAGCTACTGGGACTCTGAGTGGCTCGACCATCACAAATAGCTCGAACAGCTATTATAGTTCTTTTTTATGAGAATAAGGATGAAATATTATACACGAGTCACTCCAGCTGTGAGTGACTTGGGCCCCTAGAATAATCCCCCTGAATAACTCGAACAACTATCATGGCTGCTTATTATCTACCAAGAGGACAGGTAAGGAGCATGTCACTCTAGGGTTGTGAGAATGACTCACTCAAGTAAATAAGACCCGAGCTACTAGGACCCTAGTAGCTTGGGCATCTAAATTTGCTGTTTATCCTAAAAGAGTACATGATATTCCATAACACAGACTATGAAGCATAGCACAGATTATGGCAGTGGCCCTGACTACTTAACTATATTGTCATGGCACAGACCATAAAGACAGTACATACTGTGAATGTAGTTCTAACTACGTAATCGTGATGGCACACATAGCACTATGATATCCTAGTATCCTACAACGAAAAGGGAGAGGGAGTTTCTGAGTTATAAAGAAAAAATCTTGGACTCCTACATAGCAACGAGATTTTTTTCCAGATTGTAGAGACTCTAGCAGAATTCTGCAGTTAAGCGTGCTTGAGCGAAAGTAATGCAAGAATGTGTGACACATTGAGAAGAACAAAATCGTGAGGACTTTTGCCCAAAGCGAATAATATCATTTTCATGTGAATGGTTGTAGTGTTACAGATGTATCAGAGCAGACTCTCCTCACCTCCGAGTATGGGCCCCTCTCGTCTCGCGTGACACCTAAGTGGGCTACAGAGTGAGCGGGTTGACATGGACTGGCAGGCTACCGGAGCTGGCAGGCTATTGCACGGGGACGTGCAGCCCTAAGGGGGTATGAATTGTGATATCCTAGTATCTCACATCGAAAAGAGATATGAAATTCCTAAGTTATAAAGAAAAAATCTTGGACTCTTACATAGTAACTAGGCTTTTTTTCAAGTGGTAAAGATTCTAGCAGAAGTCCGCAGTTAAGCGTGCTTGGGCGGGAGCAATGTAAGGATGAGCGTTTTTGCCCAAAACAGATAATATCGTTGCCATGTGAAGGATCGGGGTGTTACAGATTGTATCAGACCCGACTCTCCTCATGTGAATAGGCTATAGAGTGGGCGAGTCGATAAGGACTAGCAGGCTATCAAAGCTGGCAGACTACTGCACGGGGACATGCAGCCCTTTGGGGGATGGATTACGATATCTTGGTATCCTACATCGAAAAGGGAGATAGAGTTCTTGGATTATAAAGGAAAAACATTAGACTCCTACATAGCAACAAAGTCTTTTCTCATGTGGTAGAGACCCTACCAGAACTCCGCAGTTAAGCGTACTTGGGTGGGAGCAATGCAAGAATGGGTGACCCCCTGGGAAGAATAAAATCGTAAAGTCTTTTACCCAAAGCTGACAATACGGAGTTCTTGGGTTATAAAAGAAAAATCTTAGACTCCTACATAGCAACGGGGCTTTTTTTTAGGTGGTAGAGACCCTAACAAAATTCCACAGTTAAGCGTGCTTGCGCGGGAGTAATGCAAGGATGGGTGACCCCCTGGAAAGAACAAAATTGTGAGAAATTTTATCCAAAGCGGACAATATTATTATCATGTGAGAGTCGGGGTGTTACAAGCACAGACTATACGACTCAGTACAGATTGAATAGTCAAGATATAGCACAGACTATATGACAATAGATTCCTTTGAGAATCGAAAGAATGCCTCAAAAATAATAAAGACAATAACAGTACAATTCTACACAGGACGTTGGGAGACATGTGGCTTGGTGGTTAAAGAAAGGACTTGCCATGTCACGAGACTCACCCACTCAAGTCACTAAAGTGACCCCTGAGTTACCCTGTGATTTCTTAGAAGAAAATAAAATAATACAATTAATTAAATTAAATAAATATAATAATTATGATAATAATGTCATTAATAAGTTGTCGGTTACGACCGTTATAATTAAATATGACAATTATAATGCTTATTTTAAAAAAATAATGATAATAATAATAAAAAACTTAATACGAAAATAATTATAGTAATTAATACATACCTATATATAAATTTGCATATACACATATATGTATAATAAAAATAATAATAGTATTTATTTAAATATAATATATAAATAATAGTATTTATTATATAATATAATATAATAATAATAATAATGTAATATAACTATTGTGTTTAAAATCATTAAATAATAGCCATTAAAACTCTTTATTTTGAGCTTAATTTGAGTCTTAACCAAAATATGAGCCTTACCCATTCGTATCTATATAGTAGATGTTAGGTTTGGTTCATTGCTTCAAGATTAAGAGATTAGGGTGAAGAGTATTAGGGTTTTTTTTGGATTATAAGGCTCAGGAGTTCTGAGATTTGGGAGAAAAAAATAATAATAATTGTAATAATTAATATATTAATTAATCTTTTGTTTGTTACAAATATTACATATAAAAATTACATAATTAGATGCAAAAATAATACGGCAAATAATAATCATTACATTAATAAATTTTTAGTTACGAACATTACATACATAATTATACTAATTAATTAAAAATTGAATGCAGAAATAATGATATTCAATTATAGTCATTAATAAAAATATGCATATATATATGTTCACATATATGTATATATATGTATAATAAAGATAATATTTAATTATAATACAAATTAATTAAGGAAATTAAATGAATATGTAACAGTGGGGTTTAAAACCATAAAAAAAACAAAACAAAACAAAACAAAATCCGACAATTACTGAGTGGTTACCATTAATCCCAACCTTCAGCACCTTCAGCATGTATATATATATATTAGGGTTAGAAAGCAAAAGCCATTGGAGATTTAGATATTAGGTTTAGAAAGAAAAAAAAAAAAAAGAGAAAGAAGAAAGGATAGCGGCGCACACCGCCCCACAGCCCCACCGCCCCTCACTCGTTGCCACCTCCGGTGGCTGTCGCCACTACCACCGTTCACTCCCGTCGTCGTCCATCCCCGTCATTCCGCCACCGGCTTCTTCTCCTGTCCTCTCTCTCTCTCTCTCTCGGTCTCTGCTATCTCTTTCTCTCTCTCTCTCTCTCTCTCCACCATCGCCGCAACCAGCCAGCCATCGGCCCCACTCCGCCGTCGCCGCCTCTGTCGCGGCATCATCCCGCGGCCAACGGCCCCAACTCCGGCAACCATCGGAATCCCTCTCTCTATATCTCTATTCTCTCTTTCTTTCTCTCATGCCACACCACCACCGCACCCGACCACCGCTACCACCGGCACCACCATGTTTCACCGGACCACCTTAGCAAGATCCTCCTCATGCATGAACTGTGTGTGTTAGTGCACTGTGTGGTTGTGAGAAAACAGTATGTGTTTTGATTTAAAATGTGCAAACCGTGTGTGAGTTGTTTTGGGGCAGCCATGTGTGTGTGTGTGTGTTTTAATTGAACTGTGTTTCTATTGTACGTTTGCAGCTCCTGTGTGTAATGGGTGTGTGTGTTTTGTGATATACAGTGTGTATTGTGTGTGTGGGTTTGTTTAGGGAAGCCTGTGTACGGTTAATTAAAAATTTATTTAATTAAAAAATTAGTAATAATGAATATCAAATGTGTTTTATAGAAATGATAAGTTTTAGAGATTTAAGAGTTTATTCTTGAGATTAAATGATTAAATAATAGAGATTTGAATCATTAAGCTAACATGTTAAATTTACTTAAGCCAAGATTAAGAATTTTTCAAATGGGTAAATCTAGATTTTATAAATTAAGAATCTTTTCTACTGGGTTAGAATTCATGCCATACATATGCTTTAATTAAATTTTAAATAAAGAAATTATTAACGTTTTTATCAAATTTAACTAAAATGGGTATTTTAAAAAACATAACAAAATAAATTAAATTAGTAGATCTTCTCTTAAAGTTAAACATTTTAAACAAATTTTTAACTTAAACATTTTTTTTCTAAGTTTTAATAAGTTTGGACCAAATGCTAAAGTTATGAGATTTTATAGAGTGAACTACGTTATAAACTTTTCTCAATTGGGCCTTAACTAGATTTAATAGAATTTTATGAAGATTAAAATCTTAAATAGTTTATAAATTAGTAAGTTCAAAATATAAAGAAATTTTGCCAAAATAAGTATTATCTACAAAGATAAAGTAAACTACACTTACCTCCTCTGAGATTTAAATTTATTACAGGAACTTTCCCTGTGGTCTCTGAAATTACATTGTCCTCCCTTATCAGATACTGTCGCTTAACTCTGTTAACGAAAAAAATAAAATTACTTATTTACCTATTTATTTTCGTTGACTGACTGCTCTCTCTCTCTCTCCAAATCCTTATCTCCCCTTCCTCCTCCACCACCTCCACTGAACTCATCTTTCTCCATCCGTCGTGACCAACGCCACTACCCTAAAACCACCACTGCCGCGACCAACGCCGCTACATCTCCGACTGTCATCGCTGGCTGTCGGTCTTTGCTATCCATTTCTCTCTCTTCCCCCGTCTCTCTCTAATCTCTCTGCCCTTTTATAAATATTGAAAAACACACACACACACACATATATATATATATATATATATACATATCCATATCCATCTCAAAAACACCCGGCAATACCGCTACAACTTATTGCCTCCAGTGTTTACTACCTTTTTAACACCCTAAC
>JAULJZ010061716.1:0-13503 GCA_032270985.1 Heliamphora pulchella
GTGTGTACTTTTTGTTTTTCCCACTTTATTATTAATATAATAATTACAAGAAAACAAAAATGGGGACCTCGCTGGAGGTGTTTGGGTTCTTCTTATTATTTGATATTTATTTATTTTTCTATTTTTATATTTTTAAGTTCAAGAAATTAATTTAACTTGCAAACAAAGTTTACTCAAATTATGAAGAAAATAGTACCCAAAAATAAATTAAAATAACAATAATAATAATAATAATAATAATAAATAAATAAATAAATAAATAAATAAATAAGAGAAAATTTTGAGATACAAATACTATAATATTAATTAACAGTCCAAAATAGTTTCACTATATATGAAGTTATTTACCTATTTGTTGTCTCAATATGTTATGACTAGATTTGGAATTTTTGGGATAACTGTGACTTTGCAACTGTTATTATACACTTCTGCTTGATGAGTTATATAATATCTGGGCAATCTATATTTTCAAGAAAAACTATTATTTGCTTTATGATTTAGAAATTTATGTGTCATGTTAAATTATTGTGTCGTAGAGGATACAAATCCTTGTTTAATGTCTTGAAATATCTTCTAAATCATATTACTGTAAAGCAAGGCTGGATAACTGTTTAAAACAGAGTTTCGATCACTTGAAAATGATTAAAATAGCAGTGAGTGTAAAATAAGAATGGAGTCACAAGCCAAGTAATTGTGAATTGATATCATTCCCAACTGTTATGTAGGGTCACTCCTTAATTTCTTCTGGCATGCTTACCATTAAATATTATCATCTGAAATAAAAGGTAAAAATAACATAGATATCTATATTATCACGTTAACCATGCTAATGATGTTGTATTTTATCTAGGCCAAACTCGTGATTTTAAATAACATGATATGTTGGATGCCAAAGAACATTTTATATTTATAGTTGATATTTTATTTGGTTTTGGTTATGTAATATACTCTCATGCTACTTTTTGTTTATGGCCCAAATTGTGGGTTTTGTTGATATGTGTTTGTAAAAATGTTATCATAATATTAGAGCTATGAGGATTTTCTTTTGCAAAATGTTACATTATAACTTTTAATTTTTTTTAAATTTTTTGCATATGTTTAAAAGATTAAAACAGTTACTAAATGATGAAATCTTGTTATAAATGATTTAAATAGAATTAGACCTTTGGTGAGATTCTTCTCACTGGTGGTTACGACCCACTATTTGGGCTTGAATCATAACAAAGTTGGTGTCAGAGAATAAACTTTCAAACCTCAAAGCTTAGGTTTCTATACAACACTCCACACTATATTATGTGTAATATGATACGTCTCTATATGTATTAGATTGGGTAGATCAGTAATAACAAGAATAACTCGTGTACTGTAATTAGTACCCATTGGAAGTGTGGATACATGGGGTGGATACTGTCTAACTACCCCACCAACACGCCACCACGGGAACTCATACGAGCACAACCATTGGATATGGATGTGTATGCACACTTTATAGATGGTGGCTCTAACATTTTCCTATATCACGAGATAGCTAAGGTGGAGGATGAGAAATTATTTTATTTTGACACATTGAAGAAAGCTGTGATGCGACACCGTCTTAGAGCAAAAATGCACATGTCTGGTAAAGCAATAACAAAATGAATAATGCATGTCATTATCAGATGTTAATAAATCGAGCCATTGTTAATGGGCATGGAACGCATTAGCCTCCTCCTAGTTTTGTACCTGACCCTGTGCCTGCACCAAACCCAATAGAAGTATGGATGGCCGCACTAGTAAATGCACCAGCAGCAGAGCCAAATGAACTAGGCCAAGCACATGATCCCATACAGATAAAATTCGATCCCTCAAAACAACCCAACTGGGGTGTAATGTCCTTCATCGGAGCTGAACCCTCAGTGAACGGACCGAATAATGACTATAAGAAGAATGATAAGTTTGGGATGGGTAGTATTGTGAATTTTCATGGTCTAACTTTATGATGTTTTGCTACATGGATATGTATCTAGTGTTATGATCTAATATATGAATATATGCGAGATGTGTGGTCTGTATATGTGTATTTAGTTTGTAAAAACTATATGTATGGTCCTTGTGTAAAAATTAATGTGTGTAAAAATGTATTATGTATGACGTATTATGAGTTTAACGCTATAATTAGTAACTACTTTGATACTAGATCTACAAACAATGGTAAATACTCGCAGAACGTCGTATAATGAAAAGATAGATGATGTGATAACTCGTATAAATACTCAAACGGAAGAATGCGCCATCTGATTCAAGGATTAGCTTAGTCTCATCAAACAACTCAGACAACAACAATAACAACAACAATAATAACAACAATAACCAACGGCCCCTGTTGCCTCTAATACAAGATAATTCTATTCCTAACACTCCACCTCCTATTGGACACCAAGAACCAACTCAAAATCTTCAAGCACCCTAAAATTCAATTGAAGGTCTAAGCATCAGGGAATTCCTATAAATGAAACCATTATTGTTTAAGGGAGGAATGGATCTAGTAAGGGTAAACGAATGGATAGCAGTAACAGAAAAGATCTTTGGGGTAGTAACATATAGTGAGACACAAAAAGTAAGCTTGGCAACTTATCAGCTAGAAGGTGAAGCACAATTGTGGTGGAATTCGAAGTAACAAAATGAACCACAAATAAGATGGGAACAATTCTTGGTTTGTTTTCGAGAAAAATATTTTTCTCAATCCCTAGGGAATGCTAAGTGCACCTAGTTTCAATAACTTAAGCAAAGAGGAAGAATGATTGTTTCTGAGTATGAGGCAGAGTTTACAAACTTAGTTGAATATTCTCTACACTGATATATTCGGAACACGTGAAAGCTCATGAATTCAAAGATGGGTTGAAACCAGAGATTAGGGAAACGATTCGACATTTAAGGTTACTCGTCTATGCCGCCATCATTGATCGAGCTTTATTGGTAGAATAAGAACATAATAAGAGTTGAGATTCTTTGAAAAGCGTCAAAAGATAAGCTCGGGAGACTTTGAAAAAGGGAATTTTCAGAGGCAGGATGTAGGAGCTGCAATCAAAGGAAATTAGAAAGTATCGACAACTATTTGTTTAATATGCGGGAAAGCTCACTCAGGAATTTGTTAAAAAAGAATTAGTGGATGTTTTAACTGTGGCGCATAAGGGCACATCAAAAACAATTGTTCGAAACTTGAACTTAAAGCAAGCACGGTGATCAGTAGTGGAAGAAGAAATTAGAATTAAGGGGCAGAAAAGGAAAGAAGAGCACCCTTTGAAATGAAAATAGATAATAACAACCGTCATAGGTAGGGAAGATTGTTTGTTTTGGTACATGAAGACTCGCAGAACGTAGAGGAAGTCGTTACAGATAACTTATTTATTTGTTCACTATCTACTTACATACATTTCAATTCAGGTTCAACGCAATCTTTATATCCTCTAATTTTTCTACGAAACTATTGAAGGCATCGGTACCTTTGAGCCACGATTTACTAATATCTCAACCAATGAGTAGAGGAATAGTATGTTCAATGGTATATAGGAATTGTACTATATCCCTAGGCAATGCTTGTTTATTAGCCGATTTGATCCCTATCAACATGGGATATTTTAATGTTATCCTCGGTATGCACTAGCTTGCTTCAAACTATGCCACCATTGGCAGCGCTTCAAAGTGTGTCGACTTTCGTATTCATAAATGAAGTGAGTTTTGTTGTATTCATAAATGGATATCCCTATAATTCGTAAGTTCCCAGAAGTCTTTCTTGATGAATTACTTGGGACACCAATTGACAAAGAGATTAAATTCTATATAGAAGTTGTTTCGGGAACTCAATCCATATCAAAGACTCTGTATCACATGGCCCCAACTGAATTGAAGAAACTAAAAGTTCAGTTGCTTGAATTGTTAAACAAAGGTTTTATTAGACCAAGTATGTCGCCTTGGGGAGCCCATGTTTTATTTGTAAATAAAAAGGATGGGTAATGAGATTGTGTATAGATTATCAAGAGCTAAATAAGGTCACAATCAAAAATAGGTATTCTTTACATCAGATTGATGACTTATTTGATCAACTACAATGAGCATGTGTTTTCTCAAAGATTGACTTACTATCAGGATATCATTAACCAAAGGTGAAGAAGAAATATATAAAGAAAATGGCTTTCGATCATGTATGGACATTGCGAATTTTTAGTCATGCCTTTTGGAGTAACAAATGCGCCAGCTGCCTTTATGGAGCCCATGAATAGAGTTTTTGTTTTTGAACGACAAAAGCAAACGATTAGATTGATTTCATAAACATAAAAGTTACAAAAGAGCAATCAAAAAGATGCATAGTTCAACCAAAATGCTAACAAAGCCAGGGATGGTAAGACACTAACCGCAACCATCTCTCGCCCTAGCAAAAACATTAACCTGTAGCCTCTCGAAAAGCTGGATCGTTCTATCAGACCAGATCCAACACCCAACATTGCAGCTAATGAAGGACTGCCGATAGGTTAAAAATCACATCTTCCGCCCATGAATAGAGTTTTCAAAGAGTTCTTGGACGAGTTAGTAATTATATTCATTGATGACATTTTAATTTACTCTAAGAATGAAGAAGAGTATATGAGGCATTTACAGAAGGTATTACAGATTCTAAAGGATCATAAACTTAATGCTAAGTTAAAGAAATGTGAGTTTTGGTTGAAAAAATGTGATATTCTTAGGACATGTCATTAGAAGTGAAGGCCTATCAGTTGACCACAAAAGATAGAGGCAATTGTGAAATGGCAGACACCTACGAAAGTAACTGAGATAAGAAGTTTTTTAGGTCTCGCAAGATATTATCGTCACTTTGTGCAAGATTTTTTGAAGATTTATATACTATTAATGGAGATGACCCAGAAAGGAAAACCCTTTATCTAGAATGAAAAAAGGGAACAAAGTTTCCAAGAATTGAAGAAAAGGTTAACGACGTTACCCGTCCTCACTCTACCAGAAGGAATAGATTGATTTGCCATCCAAAGAGACGCATCAAGGAAAGGATTGAGATGTGTGCTCATGCAGCATGGAAAGTCTTCGCTTATGCCTCGAGACAACTAAAGTCGCTTGAAAAGAACTATTCGATCTCAAACTAGCGGGCGTTATCTTCGCACTCAAAAGATTCCTTGGCGTCGTGCCCGGTGGTTTTGAGCTCTTGGGTTGTGACATCGAGTTGGATGTTATATTGTACTGATTCACAAATGTTGTAGCAATATCTTTCCAAGTTCTGGTTTTGGCAGCTACTAATGACAAGAACCATTTTTGTGATGCTCTTGACATTCGTAGATGAATTCGGGGATCTCTTATCCCATCAAACTTTTCCTATCACGATACTACTTATTCTCAATAGGAAAACTCGGGATAAAAGGCGAACGAAGGGTAGAGAGATAAACTAATAAAAAAATCAATCATAAAAAAATCACATATTCCTAAAATAAATTTGAAACAAATTGAAAGATTCTAAGAAACTATATGCATCTGAAGAGCCAATAAGTCAACACTTAGTATACCTTCTGAATAGAGTAAAAAATATACCTCCCATACTAGGTAATGGTGCATAGCAATGGTTAGATGATACGTAGTAATTCTTTTTTCCACTCCTAAAGGAGCGTGTGACTAGAAAACTTTCTTGCTTCTCCAACATAGCCTCGGTATAGTAAACTGACTGAGGTATTGGGTTAGCAAAGTGGTGGGTTGGAGAGAGATCATCATGCAATAATATACAACGGAAATACGAATATTAATAAAAAATTTAAAATAAGAAGCAGAGTATTTCGAGTTAAACCCTCTTATTTTTTTTAAAAAGGAAAAAAAGAAAGAAAATCCCCAGTGGTGTTACCAAAAAGTTGTGGCATTGTCCATTCGGCCGTTCCCCTCCCAATTTAAAAGGGGCTCGGGAGCTAAGATACGAGATGGGAAAGATATTAGACACTCCTCTCTCGCCTAACCGTAGGGTTGGCCTCTACTAATTGTTTTTCGATTTTTATTTTAAAAATTTCAAAACTAACAAATATATAAAGTAGGATAAAGAAAGATCATTCCCAAGCAAACAAGGGTCAGAAAATGTACAGCCAGAGCAACTAAAAGTCTTGGCTGCCATGTAATATGAACAAAATATTTCTGTTGTGACAACTAAATGTCGAAACCGATACTACAAGTGAAGAAAAGCTCACAATCGTGCCAACCAAAGGTTATGACCGTTTTATCTAAGAAAACCAACATGATATTTTTATATTATATTGTGTGAACTTGCCTAATATATAGAAATGATTTTAGATTCATCCTAATGTTCTAGCACACATTTTCTCATGGAAAAAGTGATTTGAAAAACATGAACATACATATATCGTATCAAAATTGGCATTACATGCTATATTGAGATGGAAAAACTAACAGAATAACTAAAAATTCTAGTCATAACGATCCTTGAGAGAGGAAAATGGGAGTAAAAATGTTACGATGGCCTAAGGATTCCTAAAATGGATGATCAAACTCAGGCGACTCCTCAATCTACGGCGCCAGGTTGAGAATGCAATCGGTTATTGGGAATATTTCGTATGGTGATGATACCTCCATCTCGACTTGAAGGATCTCAAAATATGATGGAGTATATGGTATAGACATCCTGATTTGACTCTGCCGAATCTTAAGCTTATTTTGGTGTGTTCAATGATGAAAACCGATGGGATGAGGTCTCTAAACGATCGCTGGAAGCGATTCAAATCTAGTTCTCTAAGAAATTAAACCACAAAGATCACAACTCTTGAACCTTGATGCCACAACCTTCAAACCTTGTGACCTGGTTGTTCACAAGCCTAAGTAATTACATCCGCAACCTTTGAACCTTGCGACCGTAATGTTGATTATCACAGTCGCAACCTCTATCCTCATGGTCACAACCTTTAAAGGTGGCGACCGCAAGCTTTGTGAGCCCAGTCTGAGCCTTGAACGTGTCAGCACCTCATTGATTGGTATTTTCTATATAAGAGTACCTTCGATACGATTTTAAAAAAGGGGGACGATTTTACACTGAGAACATTCTCACGGTTTTGAACATTGAGAATGTTCTCAGTGTAATATGCCACCCTCGATTTGCTGTTATATTTCTTTGACTTCTTTAGGCGGTTTTGGGTTTGGATTTGCTATGATGTTTCTTTAACTTCTTTAGGTGGTGTTGGGTTTGGAGTGGTTCACTCACATTATCTTTACTCCACTGATATTTCAGGATATTGATGGTGCATGAACAGTCATTGAAGGCCTTGAAAGAAGTTAGCGAATTATATGATACGTGGGTTGTGTATGATCAAAGAAAACTCTATAATGCATGTGCTGTTATTTGTATCTAATGCCTGATATTTCAGAAATGCTTCCTGAAAAATGGAGTAATTTGAACTTAATAGGCTGTCTTCAACCTTTTTCAATTATATCCTTTTAGATACAGGATACCTGGAACAATCCCAAGTCCCTACGCGATGAGATCATATTCTGGTACTTGTGAAATCATTAAAGCAAATGATGAGTTGAATTCAGTTCAAAATTCTTAAGGTATTCGTCAAATAGTGGCTCATGATAAAGGTCAATTGCCTCTTTTGCTCAAACTGCGATCTGATAATTCTCTAGAAGATGATATCGATAAGCTCTTTGAGGCAATTAACAATTCTGTCTTACAAATAAACTGTAAGAACATTCTCTCACACACACCAGTGAGAATGTTCTCACTGTTTGTTGGCACTAAGAACATTCTCACAGTTTTGAACATTGAGAATGTTCTCAGTATTTTTTACTTCGGATACAATTAATTTATTATTTCGGTTCTTTTTCATATATTTTTATAATCGAAACTATTTATTACGTAATATTTATTAAGTAGATTATTTTTATAAAAAATTAAATTAATTAGACATTTATAGTATTTTGAGTAGATAACATTTGTTGAAATACAAATGAATGGTAATATAATTTTACAAAGATAAACAAAAACAATCAAATCATGTAGTTAGAAATATTCAATTAACTTAATTTTTTTTGTTAGTAATAAAATTAATAAATACTACAAAATAAACGATTGTATTATAATAATATATTAAAAAAATACAATATATAAAATCTTTTTAGCCTTAATCAAAGCATATAAATATTTAAATTCAAATTCGGTTAAACATTTCGGTAAGATTTTTCGGGAGGTTTAGCTTTCCCTTTATCTAAAAGGTTTTTGGTGGAATTTTATCTTACTGGTCGATTACGACCTAGCCTTGTGAGATTGGGTTGTGATGGAACACATTTTTTATATTAGCTCGCATACTGATCTTTCATCGCGAATTTGTTATTGATATTCAAATGGTGCTTTGGTGGGTTCAATTTGCGGGATGAGAAAGTGGTTCGTGTCGTGTCGTATCGTACTAAAAATATTTATTTAAATTCTAAATTTAACAAATAATCTGTAGGATAATGACTAAAGTCTGAATATAATTCTCAGAGATTTAATGCGATTAAGATTTATTTATTAAATATTTTATTAATAATTTTTTTTTAGAAAAAGTGTTTGATTTGTATTCTAATTCTAATTAAACTAAATAACTGAGAAATTTGAATTAGAGTTCAAATGAGAAAGAGATTCCTAAGAGTTAGAATTCTCTTTAGCCATTAGTTCTAGTGTCATTTAAACTCTAGTTTATCTTTAAATGATTCCATTTAATTCTATCGCGACTACATGACTAATTAATAATTTCAAGAGAATAAACTCGAATCCAAACCTGACATACTCTATCCAAGATTTTGGCACAGATCGTCCAGAGCATGACCCGTCCTGTCAAAGTATAAAATATCTCACGTTCGAATATCGAAAAGCAATTATAACAGTTGTATGATCTCATTTTTACAATTACATAAAATAAAAACAAAAGAAAAATATTTAAATTAAAAACCCGTTGATCAGAAATCAATGTCTCAAAATCACACAACGAACTGAATTCGAAAAAAAAATAAACAAAAGAGTTTGAACTACTCCTAAAAATACCGGACTAGGGATTCATCATCTCTTAGGAAAAGAAGAAGCCTAGCCGCTTATGTTGCGGCTTGAAAACATGAAAAGATGAAGAAGATTTGAGCCTCGAGCCTCTGTCTTCAACTTCTCGATATTTCCCGAGCCTTCCAGATTGGCCGCCTCACGTCGCTTGATTAGTCGTCTTCTGATTTCAGAGATACCCGAATGAAGAACCAAGGCCGCCTATTTATAGGTGAGCTGTTCGTCCAAAGTTGCAGAGTTGAAGTTGGACACTAAATGCGCGTTCCGTCGAGACGCAACTTATTCTGTCCGCACAGTTTGTATTTTCGTCCTGATGCCGGTTGATTCTGTCCAGACGTAATTTCTTTTGGCCTGGTTTTGTCCGGACACTTGGTACTAATTGCCTGGACATTTTTCTCCTAAACATCTTCCGTTCGGACATGAACATAGGCAATTTAGATGAAATATCTTTTGGACCACTTTCGTTCGGATGCGGATTCCATCTGTTCGGACACAACTTTTATGAAAATCTCCTTTATATCCCTTGTCTCCATTTTGTCCCGTTTTACCTTATTTTCTCCTTTAAGCCACTCCATTTGATACTGTTGATAAAAATACTACAAAACAAATTATATAACACGATTTCGAGGCCTAACATAGTGTATTTTGCGGAATACGATCAACACTTTTACATACCGATCACACATCTCAACTTACACTTTGATAGTCCTCTTACAAAGCAAAAACAACACTATTCCATTACCCCACAAATAAATTTTTTGTTTTTTGTTTTAAGAAGATCAAAGTAACAAACTATATAAATACTATCTCCGACATTGAATTCATACATCCTCTTGGCGAACTGCTATTTTCACAAAATTTTCACCACTAAAATTGGACCTGGCGTGTATGTGTTGACTCAACCATTTGGATCAATCTTATGCTTCAGAATACCTAAAGTGCAAATTTCTATCAAAACTATGTCTCGATTTCAATCCTCACTAGGTATTCACTCACAATAAATCATTTAGAAAACTTGCTTATGTATGCGCACTCATTTAGTATGCAAAAGAAGTAATGTATAAATAAATCAAACAATTATGCCAGCATACTTTGAGACTCAAAAAGATCAAATAATGCAAAAAAGACTCGTAATCTCGTGATTAGAACGCCAAGTGTTGAGAAAATTTTATGCAAGTCTTATCTGTCATTTTCAATCAATTATTTTCATGCATTAGATTATATCTCACCTAGGATCAAATAGGCCTTTATTTTTTATTATAACTTTAGGTAAAGATAAAATGTATCTATGCTAGGGTAAAAATTATAAGGTCCTAGAACAGGTCATCATGTAGACATTTCTCACATCCCATATTCTTTTCTGCTCTCACACTTATCTTTTCCAAAGCTCGAAAATTATTATTATTATTATTATTATTATTATTATTATTATTATTATTTTACCTATTCAATATACTTTTGAACACTCAATTGTATCGTCGAAATATTTTTATCCAACTCTTTTGGATTCTTAAATCCTCTTCGATTTTCAACTGTATGTACTCATCATTTTCATTTTCTGTTCACAAGATATTTGTAGGTATCATGGGCAAACAAGAAAGAGGCTTAAATATAAAAGGCTCAAATGGGAACTAGGTTCAATTGAATATAAAAAATACGAACATGCTCAAATATATAAACATGACATAAAATTCTTCCCCATGTTTAACATAATCTTTTGCACAGTTCTTATTTTTAGAAAATTTCAAATTCAACTTACATAAAAAAATTCACGACTTTTGGCCAAAAAGAATGAACAGTGAGATTACATATTGACAATTTCATGCTAAATAATTTAAAAATGACTAAATGTAGCAATAACTCGCTAAAAATTTATGAAAGTTTCAAAGACTAACAAGGTAATGTCTCCACCTTATTGTTTTTCAAGTCATTCTTACTACAAGTATTCATTAGCATAAAATCAATTTCAACAACCAAGTGTGTAGTGCTAGATTGTGCCAAGTGTACACTTTCATAGTTTATTTTTTGCAAAAATAGTAATAGGTCAAGAATACTGCATTCCTTTTTTCTCTAGGGTATTAAATGTACAATTTAGATATTTAAACTTCTCAAATAAAAAATTTATCAACAATTTGGCAAATTACACAATAGCACCCCTAACTTGAATATTGCATTGTCCGCAGTGCGAACAAAAATAATCAAGAGGAAAAAAAAAATTACCATGTAAAGGAGGAATCTCTAAACATAAAACATGAAATAAAAACTCATACAACTAACCACCGGAAAGTAGAGAAAATATAGACAGATAAAATAGAAGAAACTGCACTTTTATTATGGGCCAACTATGTTGATCACATAGAAATAAAAGAAAAAAGAAAATACATAAAAAGAATAAAAATGCCCTAAGAGCCTACTAACTGTGGGACTAAATGGGGTAACAAGGAAAAAAATCTAAAGAAAAAACAAAAGAAAAAAAAGCATCAAAGGAAAGAGGGAGGAGATCCATACTGAGGAGCCAGACCAAAATGTTGGAGTAGCGCACGGAGCTGCTCATCGGTTCACGCTTGCCCTGCTGTTAGCGCTGTTTGGCCCTCCTCCAGCGTCGCCCGGCTGACCTCTAGTCGGTCCAACAGATCATTTAAGGTCTTATAGGCGCTCTCGGTTAAAGACTAAGTGGAGGAGGTTGGCAATGAGGAGGAGGATGCAGGTGTGAAGCCCGAGTGGCTGGCCGGCTCCTGAGACGGTGGATGTTTGAGATTAGACCAACGACTCAAAGTGAATCGTCTATTCAACCATGTTACATGATGATAGACATTGGGTGCCGGGTCAGGGAGCTCGATTAGAGACAGAATATAAGGGACAGAGTTAGAGGAGGTTGCAGCCAGAATGAGAGGGAACTCGTGGTTGGCATATGGGAGAAGGCGGGTGGCGCGAAGCGAGTTGATGAATTTCATCATCTTGTCTAGCATGAAGCGGGGAATAGAGAAGGAGGCGCCGGTGTGGACGGTGTAGAGGGCCTGAAGGAACGCATGGCGGCGCTTATCCTTATGGTTAATGGGAAAAATATTTTTCTGTAAGACGATGTCAAGGAACCATAGCGGTTCGGTGAGATCGCCATGGTAGGGAAATGTAGCCCCATGGGTGGCGCAACCCTCAGAGACAGCCAGTGCCATGTCGGCGGCTATGACAGAAGCGGGAGTGACGGACAGGCGGTTGACCGCTTCATCGTCCTCGGTGTCGAAGATGCCAAGGACTACAGCGATGTGGTGGACGCCGAATGTGAAGTCGACGTTGTCGACAGAGGAGATGAGGTAGGAGGTTAGGCGGTCACGGTCCTTGTCGCCCACCCAGCCAAGGTTTTAGTAGAAGAGGCAAACAAGGCGAGAATAAGGCAGCGAAAATGGACCGAAGAGGCTGTTAAGGCGGCAGGACTCTAGGAGTTGTATGCATTAGAAGGCATACTCGTCAAACCACAAAAGGCTTTCACCAACCGAAAAGGTGGTAAAGTGGTGGAGCTCGTGGGCGGACCATTGGTCAAAAGGCACATAAGAGGATGAGTGGTCGAAGCCACAACCCCGCTTGGTAGATCGACGAGGGGAGGAAGCCATGGAGTGAAATTGAGAGAGGGAGAGAGTTTTGAGAGTGAGGGAATGAGGTGGGAAGCCTCTTATTTATAGATGTGAGTGTAATGTGATCCCAAGAGGGGGTGAATTGGATATTTAAGAATTTCTTTCAAGATATTCTACTTTAAAGCATGCAATATATATTTTCTTGATCTTATGTGAGTAAGTTAATATTTAATCAAAATGTAAAGATAAAGAGTTTGAAGGTTAGAGAGATTGAAATCGAGATTTTTATAAGGTTCAGTGCACCAGCCTACGTCCTTGCCTCTAGTAACACGCTTGAGGATTTTCACTAGTCCCTCCTTATAGGTGAAGATACTTCTCTCATTCACAAGGCGGAGAAACCTTTACACCAAGAGCGTACAAGCTCTTAAACCAAGTGATATTTCCTCACTTGAAAGAAGGTTAAGACCAAGTCTCAATAATGTTTTGATGAAGAATGTGTACAAGAGTGGGCTCCTTCAATGAGCAAGTAAGTACAACACTATATCACACTAATTCACTCTCAAAAAATATATCAAATGAAGCTCAATGAGATTTTCTTAGTGTTTCACGCAAGTATGAGTAAGAATGTGAGATATGAGTGCTCAAGAATGAGCAGTAGATGAGTATATTCTTTTAAAAGCTTCTTGTGTGTTTTTGTATTGATAATATGGACCTTTTATAGACAAAAAACCAAACTAGCTGTTGTGGCTGAAGAGTTCCCAGAAAAACTAACCGTTAAACTGTCAGAACTGTCATTCAGCACAATTCAGTCGACTGGGGGCAATATTCCAGTCGACTGAACCCATAAAAAGTCCATTCAGTCGACTGAGATGA
>JAULJZ010061727.1:0-13500 GCA_032270985.1 Heliamphora pulchella
AAACCACTGTAAATGATACATTATTTACTAGACACGAAAATATTGTATATTTTTTTGTTATTTTAACAAATAGTGTATCATTTCTTGTGTATTTAAAACGATACGCTATTTGATAAAATAACAAAAAATGATGTATTTAGTGTATTATTTTCTGTAATAGGGGTACGTAATATATTTAGTATATCGTTTTTTGTAATAAAAGTACGTAATATATTTAGTGTAACATTTTCTGCAACAGTATTACGAAAAATATTGTATCATTTTACGTAATTTTAGCAAATAGTGTATCATTTGTTGTGTGTTTAAAACGATACGCTATTTGGTTAAAACATAGAAAATGATAAACTAATGATACATTTAGTGTATCATTTTCTACAACAGGTGTACGTGATATATTTTGTGTATCATTTTCTGCAACAGGGGTACGCACAATATTTCCTCATGTATCATTTTCTGCAATTTATAATTTAAAGTGGATTACGCACTCAAATCTGTAGAACAAAAAATTGTATATAAAAAATTGCGATGCAACCAGCGTATCTCAATGAAAAATGAAGAACCAATATTCAACGTGCAAAAATTATCAGAAATGGCTTCAACACCATTTTCTTCCCCGTGTGGATCTTTTTAATACGATTGTGTGTATATTCAAGCCATATTTTGATATTCTGAATAACTCAAGATCACGTTATTATGAAATAAAAGATATTTGAAAATAAGAGGAATACAAATTTTGAAATAAAAAAATATGATAACAATCTTTCCATATATATCGAGTTGCCATTACTAACAACCAGGGGTATATATGTCTTAAATTTTTAAAAAACTTTAAAACAGGACCTAGTGAAACATAAAACTTTTAAAAAGGATTAATCTATAAATAACATTTCAAACTAGGACTTATATATAATTTACGCTGCGTCGACTAGCAACTACTCTGGCCACCTTTCACTTATTTTAAA
This sequence comes from Heliamphora pulchella, assembly GCA_032270985.1. Taxonomy (NCBI): domain Eukaryota; kingdom Viridiplantae; phylum Streptophyta; class Magnoliopsida; order Ericales; family Sarraceniaceae; genus Heliamphora; species Heliamphora pulchella. The sequence continues at coordinate 963 of JAULJZ010061727.1, forward strand.
ATAAAATATTGTAAAAACATGTATTTATCAAATATATTTTTCTTTGTTTTATTTTAAAATAAATAAATATATTTTATATTTATTATAAATAAAAAATAAAAAATTATAAACGTTACTAAACAAAACACATTAAAAGGTCTTAAAAGTTACTAAACGTGATATATATTAATAGCAAAAAAATGCATTCCTAGCCATTACCAAGCAGAACCCACATATTAAAAATGATAAACGTTTCAAAACGTGACTGTAATTACATCTTTTCATCATGCTCTCCGTCCAAAAACTATCTAGCTGACATTTTATAGCATGGTCTTTTCAATCATTTTAATTTTATTTTTTGATTGAGTTTATTTACATTTTATTATTAATTAAAAATGGATGCATAAATACATGATATTTTCAAAACAAATAATTATTTCTTTTTTGAAACTTCATTAAAATAATAATATCAAGTCATCTAAGAATCATTTTACGTACAATGACGATGAAACGCACAATTTATATGTAACTGTGAAATTTAACACCACCCATAACTATTATTATAGAGTCAATTACATATCAATTTAGTCGTTGATTGTAATATTATGAGCGTGTTTTATGTAATTTAAATTAAGAATTTATATATTGTAGTTTAAAAGATATAATTATAAATTTAAATAGAAGTTATAAAATATTTGTTAAAATTATAAACTTATAGTTTCAAGCAGTAAAATTTTTATTTGTTGATTTAGAGGGGAGGGAGATTGGACTATTAGACAAATCTGACTCACTAAAAATATTTTGTTCCCTTGGTATTGTGAATTTTACGTTTATATTGCGAGACTCAGACTAACATTCCGATCAATGATAGATTATTAATTTTTCATTCATGGTATTAATAAAACCAGAGCCCATTTTGGTATTATTAATACCATGCTCCGAATTATCTTTTCTTCTTATTTAACAGTAAAAAATAACTTTACAATTCTTATCTAATTTTTTATACTACTATAACCAAATATAAATTAAATTTTGTACTATATATATTATTCCATACATAATCTATTAGTATATATAAAAAATATGTAAGACCCCATTATTATTAATCCCTCCTCATCTATATAATCTCATCTGAAATAACAACAATTGCAAAATGTATAAGAAAATAATTATAAGCATATTTAGGCTCCGTTTGTTTTAACATAAAATATTTTTTAATAAAATATTTTACTTATTTTTCACTGTTCCTTTAATAAAAAGTAAGTAAAATAATTTTTTCAAGTTAAATATTTTATATCATAAGATAAAAATGTTTCCTTTTAATAAATTGATAAGTTATTTTACATTTTTTTAAGAAACGTGTTTTAAATATGATCCTTCCCAAATTTGTAAATTTTTTTGTCAATTTTTAAAACGAAAACATATAAGCCAACGGCTGTGTGAACTACTGTTTGGAATAGCTTTTCCAAAGCTTTTTTATATGACTTTTTTTTGTCTTTAATGATTTTTTTACGTTAGTTCAAATAATTATATATTTTAAACTTCTCTCGTTATGAAAAATTAAAAATGTAAAAAAATGCCTATAATGTTTTTTAAAAAATCATATAAGACGAAAAAAAAACCTTAAAAAGAGATCTTTTAAAAGCTTTTTTTGTCTTTAGTGAAATTATTTTACGTTAGTTCAAATAATGATACTTTTTAAACTTTTCTCGCTACGAGAAACTAGAAAAGTAAAAACAAATGACTAATTTATTTTTTAAAAAAAACTCATATAAGACGAAAAAAGTCTTAAAAAACTTTTTAAAGGCTTTTTTCATCTTTAATGTTTTTTTTTGCATTAATTCAAATAATGATACTTTTTAAAATTCTTTCGTTACGAGAAACCAAAAAAAAAAAACAAATGACTAAATTATTTTTAAAAAAAACTCATATAAGATGAAAAAAGTCTTAAAAGGGCTTTTTAAAGAGGTTTTTTCGTCTTTAATGAACTTTTTTTTCGTTAGTCTAAATAATGATACCTTTTAAATTTATCTCGTTACGAGAAATCAAAAAAGTAAAAAACAAATGACTAAAAAATTAAAAAAATGATCATATAAGACGAAAAAAAGCCTTAAATAAGCTTTTTTTCATTTTTATTGAAATATTTTTTACGTTAAGTTAAACAATTATACTTTTTAAACTTTTATCCCAAACAGTAACGAAACTCCAAGAGGCATCGGACCAGATTCAACTATTTTTCATAACTTTGTGGTGAAAAATATCTTATTTTAATCTAATAATAAAAATATTATTTTGAAAATATTTTTTATGTATCACCCAAACACTAGAAAATAAAAATGATAAATTGATTTTTTTACAAAAATATTTTTCATGAATAAAAAAGGTACAAGTTAGAAGAATAAAGGATTTACATCTGTTACCTACATGACGACTTAATTTTCTTACTTGAGACGGCTCCTCGAGCTCCTTCTTGGTTCCACGGATCCTAGTTGCTTCAATTTCCCAATCTACGTGACCCGACGGCTTAGATGGGATCCGAGCAAATTTGAAGAGATTATATATGACTAAAAGTGTAGAAAGAATAATGTGTATGAAAACAACACAATCTAAGTTATGAGCACACTTCAATGAGATGAAATGCACTTAAATTGCTATAAGAGAGTGGACAAAAGATTGACAAGATGGTTCAAAGTCAAAAGGGTCAAAATAGTCAATCAAAACTCTCAATATTCTTTTTGCTAACCCTAAAATGAGCAAAAACAAAAGCTTATATACTACTAAGGTTCAGGGCAAAAAGGTGGCAGAAAAACTAGTTCTGGACGCTCGAGCGCCTAGCGAGCATCATAAAGGTGTTAACCTAGGTTTGACCTTGGAGCACAGAATGAAGCGCTTGAGCGCCAAACAAACGCACCCTACTAAAAAGGAGTGAGGACAAACAAGGGAGGTTTAGCGCTTGAGCGCCTTAAGGGTGCTCTGTGAGAGGAGCCCACTGGAAATACTAAGGTTCTCAAGCGCTCGAGTGCCTTAAGGGCACCTAGCGAGCGCATCCGATTGGAATGCAACAACACAAGCCAGCGCTTGAGCACTTGACAAGCGCCTAACGAGCACCAAGATAGCGCTCGAGCGCCTAACGAGTGCTTGGCGAGCGCCGAGATGAAAAAGCCCAAAAAATGCAAAACATAGGGTTATGCAACAAGATTATGCAAATGCAAAGTGTCCCAACTTAACCAAAAACAACAACCACAAAACTAATAAAAGGATAATACAGACTTTTGATGGTTTTGAATAAACACCCAAAAATTATCAATTACATTAACAGAACCAGCATTGTTTTATTAGGTAATGGCGTATTATGCTCCATGACTACCAAAAAATTACTCCGTGTTGAATGGTTGGTGCCTTCAGAGTAGTCAAGGTTGATGTTATCCTTTTTTGGTGGGACCGATCTCAAGCAAAAGTGAATGGATATTGATGAGAACTTAATTTTTTGTCAAAGAAATAATAGATAGCAAGTATTGGCATGACTATCGATATTTGATTTACTTTTAAAAAAATAATAATAATAATTTACTCTCCAAGTTTTATACATGTTAAAAAGCATTCCAGATAAAAGTAGAATGACTTTCCGTAGAAGTGAAGAGGGGATACTCTTTCTTTATGCATTGGTAGGTATATTTTGCTCTCTAAAACCATAGATTCATACAAATGAAGAAAATCATATGTCATCAATTATAAAAGAATCACCCTAGTACCAAAATTAGTATTGTGCAAAAATGGTCCAGAATAATCACAAACAAATTTAAAGAGACAGATTTTACGTGGTTCGACAATTTACCTACGTCCTTGGATAGTAAAATTCAATATATAGAGAAGAAATTATCACTCGACTCTCACAAATTTTAACTCTCAAATAATTTCAACACACTAATTATCTGAACTTACAATTCTATTTATAGGAGAAAAACAAAGATCAAATCTAATTAAACTTGTGCTAGTTGAATTCAAAACTAATCAAACTTGTGCAAATCTACATTTTTTAGAACTTTTCAAAAAATTAAATTGATGTGGATAAAATTTAGTAACATCATAAACTAGAAGTCTATTCCAACTTAAATATGATTTGAGCCAAAATTTTCAACAATCTCCACCTAGCCGATAATCTATATCCCAAACAAATCAACATATTAATACCATCAAATGCACTAAAAGTGCTCAAATTTCTGAATCAAACAAATTAACAAATTAACTCTGCATCCAAATGCATTTCGTGGTGCCAAATTTATCTCGGGTGACCAAATCTTCAAATCAAACATATTGGCATATTAATACTGCTACTAGATAAGTCCTGAAATGCCAAATTGCACAGAAAAGTACCAAATTTTAAAAATTAAACAAAATATGGACAAATGCACATATCACATTCAAACCAAATGTGAACCAGGTGGAGCGGCTACTCGAATTACCAAATTTTGCCAAGTTCAAACCATATTAGAACTTGACCCAAATGACATATCTTGTCATCTAAACTGTCAGTATATCTTCCACTAACAAATGCAATTAGATAACCGACACAAAAATCATGTATTGACAACTTCATCTGAGGATAAACTTCATCTGAGAACAATTTTACCTGAAGATCAAACTCTTCATAATGAACAAAAAAGATTCCTCCACACGAATAAAACAGATTATGTCCACTACAAAACTCTCAAACCTTTGACTTCTTCATAATATTCAAGTAGACTATCCTTCAAATATAAGTTATAAATACAAATAACCAACCCGAACCCAATAATCAAAACCCTCAACAGGATTGACTATAAAAATTATCAACTTCTACTATAACTAATATTCAACGCTTGAATAAGACTAAAACAACTGTTTTTACATTCTAATAATGCAAAGTAAAATTTTAGAAGTTGAACTAATCAAATTTAATGTTACGGTTGAATACGAAATGGTAAAAAACTTTGGAAACCAATATGAACTAGTCAAAAAGTTCTAAAATAATGCTGAACCGAAACAAATTCTAAATTAAACCTTATTGAACAAGTTTAGATTGACCAATTAAGTCTCGATGCTGAAGGTGTGCCGGCCAAAAGCTCAAGTCAATCTCAGCGCGCATGACTTTCTTCTTCGCATAACAGATTTTGAATACCAAATTAGGGCGCATTTGTTGCATTTAAAATACATGTAGAGACTTAAACGACGTTTGAAGATGTATTCGAATTTCAATTTTTTATCACTTGAAGTTCTGGGCAGAAAGCAAAAGGCCAGCTTTAACCAAAACTCTGATACCACTTGTGCAAAAAAGGGCCAAAAATAATTACAAACAAATTCAAATAGACAGATTTTACGTAGTTCGACTATTTACATACGTCTATGGGTGGCAAAATTCAATATATAGAGAATGGATTACAAATCACTCAACTCTCACAAATTTTATCTCTCAAACAACTTTCACACACTAATTATCTGAACATACATTCATAATTATAAAAGAGAAACATAAACCAAATCTAATCAAACTTGTGCTAGTTAAGTTCAAAACTAATTAAACTTGTGCAAATCTACATTTTCAGAATTCTTCAAAAAATCAAATTGACGTGGATAAAATTTAGTTACGTGATAGACTAGAAGTCTATCCCAACTCAAATAGAATTTGAGCCAAAATTTTCAACAATTAGAGTTAAGATTCTGTCCCCAAAACTCTATTATCTTTCCATATCAATGCATAAAAAGTTGTTGATCAAGTAAAAATTTTGAAACACAAAAATCTCAATATATAATGCAATAACTTCAATGTATTGAAATAGAGTGAGATAGAATTTTCGAAACAGAGAATCTCGTGACCCAAAATTGAATTTAAAGGAATGCTTCTCAATCTTCCATCTAAATCTTTATGCTCCAATTGGATTTTTAATTTGTGAAATGCAATAAAAAGAGAAGGGAGGAGAAAATAAAGTGAGAAATTACAAGAATTTACACACACTACACTTTCACACTTATACAAATTTGGAATTTGTTTGGCAACTTGGCTTTAAGTTCATTTTTTGGCTTTAAGTTCATTTTTTGGCTTTAAACCACTTAAGTTAAAAAGTCAAAAAGTTCATTTAATTAAAAAAATAGTGACTTTTAAGCACACACAAAAGTCAAATAAGTTAAATGTAAAATTTCTATATTGCTCTTCAGCCTAAATGAGTTTTGCTCGTCCAAAGCATTCCTGAAAAAGGAGAAACAAAATTCGGTGTGGCAATTTTATGACGAGAAAAGGGCAACAATTTTTACAAAAACTCAAAATTATTAAATTAAAAATAAAAATATTAAAATAAAAATATGTCACCAACAACCAAAAAAATTAATAAATTTTTATGTGTAACAACTTTTACAACAGCCGTTCTTATACACTTCGAACTACCAAAAAAGTTTGCATAAATTGACTAAGTTGTTGAATAGGCATGCACTGGGATATGATTATTTAGTTGTAATTTATTTAATTTTATATATAGAATGTAAAATTAAAAATTATTATGAGAAAAGTCAAATAGCCTAAAAGTAAATAGAGTAAAAACTGATAGTTGAAAAATTAAGTTTTTTGGCTTTTTAAACTTTAAGTCAGAAGTGAAAAACCCAATTTTAAATTAGTTTAAAGCCAATAGCCAAACGAAGACTTAATGTGGACTAGCCTCATAGGCTAAACTTGTAACCACCATAGAGATGTTAGTGACAGACTAAACAAGAACTCAATTGCTCATTTAAGTGATATTTGGCATTACAGTAATTAGTAACTTATAAATTGTAACTTGTTGTGGAAGTTATAAGTATTTGATAAAAATTATAGTTTATAATTAAAATAGAAGAAAAAATAATTATAACTTGTAGCAGAAGTTATAAATATTTAAAAAATATTATAACTTGTAACTAAAATTAATAGCAGAATGTTAAAAATTACTAACCGCTACTTTGCCAAACACCCCATGCATATATATATACTTCTCACACCATAAAATCGATTGTTACATGACATATAGGCCTCATTTGATAACCAATTTAGGTTAAGGGGTATTAATAGTGACATAGGATTAGAAATGATACAGGATTAGTTTTTTTGTATTTAATTTAGATAATATTAAGTGATAGATTATACAAACTCATATTTAATTTGGATAGAATTAAATAATGTGGGATTAGATTAAATTTATAGATTTCTAATATTACTCTTATACTAAAAAACTAATAAATATATTTTAGGTTTTTTATATTAGCTACTAAGTTAATATTAATATAAAATATAATAAATTACTTAATATTAAAATTAAGTTAAATAAACTAATAAGTAAAATTTTATGTTATTTATTACATCTTTAGTTTACTTTTTGTTATTTTAAATTAAATTTTTTAATAAAATAAATTCACTCTAACAATTTTAAAACTAAAAATTATAATTAAAAATAAAAACAAGAAATAAGGCAGCGCTTGGGTGCGGCTCCTTTGAAGCAACAGAGCCTATTGGGATGAATCCAATGACCCAATTTAATATGCAAAACGACGTTTTTGTAAAAATAAATTTGGGCCATTGGTTGAATTGAATTCCACATGTCATCTGAAATAGGCAAAGTAGAGAATTCGGCCCCTTCACCTGAGCATCTTCTTCTCTGTCGGGCCCGATTTCAAAATCTTAATTCGTGCTGGATAAGACGGAAGACAACGTAGACGAACGGCAAACGACGAACGACGGCGACTAGGGTAACTAGTTTTTGGTCTTGTTAGGGTAAAATCGTCCACAAAAGCTCAAAACACTTCGAACTGGATTACCAGTACCGGAGTGGGTGTAATATTCGTAATGACGCTCTTCAGTGGGATTAACAGTGCGTCCGAATTATTAGCCCAGCTCAAATTAGACAAACCAAACACGATTATAAATAGTCCACCGAATTAGTAATCCAATCTGACCTCTTAGAAACGAGGCCATAAGATATATTACTCTACACCCAGAAGGCATAAACACCAAAAAATAATTCCTCATGAACTGTACAAATGACCGCTAACCAAGTTATAGTAATCAGTGCTAAACAGAACAATAACATGGTGAATCTCTTTGCACCTACAATTCTCCCTCTCTCCCACCCCCATCCAATCCAACTTAACCCAAAATAAATAAATAACTTCAATAAAAACTTATAATAAATCTCTATATTATAAAACACAACGCTTTTAATATTGACATTTGTCTTATGTGACACTCTTTTTCTTTCTCGCTTATTAACTAATTCTCATATGTCTCTTTATTATTTAAATTTTTTTACACTTTTAATTTTAAATTTGACTTTTTTTCTTTTTATTTCAAATTCAATTTTTTTATCTCCAATTAAATATATATTTTTAATATATATGCAAAACACATGTTTAGATAACATAGTTAATTTTGTACATTTTTTTAAATTTACATATAACTTTTTTGTTTTTTTTAATTTAAATTAAGTGTAAGCTTAATAAAAGTATTTTGAATATCTATCTTAATATTTAAAAAACTATTTATTATTTAAATTGATTTTATAATTAAATTATGTTCAAAATATCTTTAAACATGGGTAATTACTAATCACCAAACAAAACATGCATTAAATGGTCTTTTAATGGCCTATACCAAACGAGGCACACATTAAAAGGTTTTAAACATTACCAAACAGCTTACGCATTAATGGCCTTTACCAAGCGGGACACGTGTATTGAAAATTAATTATGAACGTTACAAAACGGGATGCACTCTATCCCCAAACCAATGTTTTTGAATTGGGTTGAACCGTCGATTCAACCAGTTCACCCGTTATCCAATTTAGTTAATAGTTCGAATTTTTCTATTGAGCCAATCATATACAAAAATTATTATTTTTTTAATAAAATCATTTTAACTCGTGATTAAACCATCGATCCAATCGAATCGATGCTGAGTTGTAAGAACCGATTGATTCTTATAATACTTTCTAGTTTGACTCTTGAATTCAATAATACATAACGTGTACAATAAAATTAATAAACATAAGTTGTTAATTCAAATTGCTCCTAATTAGTTAATTGCAACTTGTAACTTATAATCAATTCATTAGTAAATATAGAGAGAAAATATAAAAGTGAGAGGCAATCACTAAAACCAAGACCGACACACCAGCTACTAACCCTACTATGTTAAAGAAGAAAACAATGCTTATAAATTTTTTTGAGAATAATATTATATAGTAAACTCTAATACTTTGTGCATGTTACTTAATTTGTGTGTTATTATATTTGTAACTTATATTTATTTTAATTTAACTTAAGAATAACAATACTTTAAATTTTAATTAGCATTGTTGGTGGTTCTAGTTTTTTTATTGGAGTCATACTTAGATCATGAAATATTTTTATGTTATTATTTGAATTATAAGTTAAATGTCATTTTTATTTTGCAATTATAAATTTATTTATGATGTCACAGTTTGATTTCGGTTCGATAAGTCAAAAAATAATATTTAAATTATTTTGTATGCTGCGGAATGAGATATCGTCAGCCGTTAAATTATTTTAGGTCAAAGCAACCGCAATCAATTAAAAAATAAATCAATCACACGCAATAAGACACTAGCAACTTTTTACGTAGAAAATCCTAATTTGGGTAAAAATCACGGGACTAATTCAAATCCGGATAAATTAAGCACTATACCACTGAACAGTTACAAAACATGTACAAACTCCAGTCGAATTATCAATCTAGACGTCTTAAGTCTCGCTTGTCAAATCCACATATACCATTCTCTGTACTTGATTACTACCACATCGAATTCTCAATGGTTCTTAAGAGTATCAAATCCTCAAACTTCACGCCGACGGAATCTACCGCTGGCAACCTTAGAAATCCACCAAAAGTAATCTTAAAAATTCTCCTAAGACGTTGAATGATCTTGAATGATGAACTCAAATATCACTTGAGAATATTTGGACTTACAAGATATTACAGAGGCTCTTAATTGTGTATTCTCATTTGTGATTTTGAGCTAAGCATCAACCTATATTTATAGGCATAAACATCCAGCAGTGCGTGTTTCAGAGAAACTCAAACTGCTAGAAGTTTACTCATGCGATCAGGTGGCAGATTGTGTTCTACCTGAACTCCACTTGTTCGAACCTACTTCATATACTTGCACTTTAAGCTTTAAATATGGTATTTTAGTCTTTTTGATATAATTAATCTTCTAACGCAAGTCTTTTACCAAAAATAAGACTCTTAACTCTAATGAACGTTTTATTTAACTCACAAGACCTATGCTAACAAACCACCATGACTCCTAATTTAATTAGAAGTTCTACAATGACACAAATTTTACGATATTAAAACAACTCATTTTCTTAGCAACATAAGAATTTTAGATTGACTATGAATTAACAAATCTAATACGAATTTAAAGTCCTAACAATAACGATTAAACCGATGATCCATCCGCCTGATTTTTTTTTCCAATTTGCTCAATGGTTTGATTTTTAAAACACTGACCCAAACTATCTAGTCGAAATTCAACCATGGTTTTATCTATCATTTTATTTTTATTTTTTAATTGAGTTTTATTTACATTTCATTATAATGAAAAATACACGCATAATCACATGGTATTTTTGAAACACAAAATATTTCCTTTTTTGAAATTTCATTACAGCAATAATACCATATCATCCAAGAATCATTCGGTATGTAAAATGATGAAACACACTTTATATGTATAATGTAAGTATGAAATTTAGCAAGAACTCTTAACTATTATTATAGAGTCGATTGTATGGAAATTTAGTCTTTGATAGTAATATTATGAGGGTATTTAATGTAATTAAAATTATAAATTCAAAAATTATAATTAAAAAGATGTGATTAAAAATTTAAACATAAATTACAAATATTTGTTATAATTGTAAATTTACAGTTTTAAATAATAAGATTTTTATTTGTTGATTTAGAATTAAAATGTATAAGCTAAAAATTATTAGCATATTTGTTCGAATTATTTTTATTGAACTATATACTAAAAATTAAAAAAAAAATTATAGCAAACACCCTGTGTCAATAATAAAGTGATATAGTCTTGCATTTAAAGTTTTCTCTTTCCTCTCGGAATAGGAAGCCACTCAAAATTGAGAGTTAAAACATTTTGATTTTGAAGAGTCTTGGCAGCTCAGTGGTTATTTATCTTTTTATAAGACTCCTCACTCAGGTGGTTCGCGGTTCGAGTCCTCCTCTCCCTCCTCTCCCTCCTCTCCCTTTCCCGCTGTCCCTGTACTCCCGATAAAAAAAAATATTTTGATTTTTAATTTATTTTCAAATTAAAGTTGATACAATCTATATGCTGCATGAAATGTTAGATGTTGAATTAGATGTTAGAAGAAAATTATTAAGTACTCTCGAATTACTATATTACATTAATTACACAATATTTTCAGTGAATAAAAAAATTCGATGCACACTAAGTGAGTTATTATTATCTTTTTCATACCTAACAAATAAAGTTGAACCACCATTGTTTTAGTCAAAATATTTTTGCTACATGATTAGATGAGAGCACTATGTAAACAATGCTATATGGTGCTCCATAACTATCGAATAATTACTCAATATTGAATTATTGGTGCCTTGGTGTTGCCCTTTTTTGTTAGGATTGACCTCAAACAAAAGTTAATAGACATTGATTTCTTTAAAGAAATTAACATATGGTAAATATTCAAGTGAACACCGATATTCGATTAATTTTATTTTTAAAAAAATTAATTTACTCTGCAAACATTATACAAGTTAAAAACCATTCCAAATAAATGTGGAAAAGCTTTTCTTAGAAGTGAAAAGGGGATACCCATATACTTTGCCCTCTCAAAAATCATACAAACAAAAGAAAATTATATGTCATCAATTATAATAGAATCACTCTAGTACCAAAATTGGAGTTAAGATTCTGTGTCCCCAAAACTCTACTATCTTTCCATATCAATGCATAAAAAGCTACTAATCAAGTAGAGATTTCAAAAACACAGAACCTCAAGACATGATCCAATAACTTCAAAGCTGGAAATTGAGTGACATAAAATTTTTTAAACAGAAACTCTCGAGACCCAAAATTGGATTTAGAGGATTGTTTCCCAATCTTCTACCTAAACCTTTATGCTCCAATTGGATCTTTAATTTGTGAAATGCAGAAAAAAAAAAATGGAGAAGAAGATAAAGTGAAAGAAATTATAAATATTTAAACACACTACACTTTCACACTGATACAAGTTTAATATGGAATATCCACATAAGCTAAACTAGTAACCACCATTGGGATTTCAGGTGGCAGATTCAACAAGAACTCCTCTTCTCTTTTGAGATTATATGCTTCTCAGTTCTCACATCATAAAATCAATTGGTGCACGACATCTCAGATATATTACTAAACAGAGCAATAACAAGATGATTCTATTTACATCTGCCAAAAAAATCTCTTGACACCTATTTTTTTTTCTCCAAAATACCACTTTCTTCAACAACCCCAACACACCCAGCCAC
>JAULJZ010061738.1:0-13500 GCA_032270985.1 Heliamphora pulchella
TTGACTTAAAATTTGACTTATTTGATTCGTGTGGGTGACGAAACTTAATTTTGGTTTATAAGCTAATAAGTTAATAAGCCATGTTTACCCAAGCATGGCCAGTATTTTTTTAAAAATTTGTTTCTAAAAAATAAAAACATATTATAATCATTAAAAAATTCATATTTAACACGTCAAGTAAAAGATTAACTAAAAATAACCACGAGACTTCAATAATAATAATAATAATATAATTAAATATCTCTAATAATAATATTTATATTGTATGCTTGTTAAAAAAATATTCTAAAAATATAATTAAAGTAATAATTAAAATTATAAATATTATAATATGTTTCTTATGAATTATAAGAAATTTATATAAATACAAACATGTAAATGATGTTGAGACTTGTCGTATGTAGGAACACGATAAATAATATATACTTTAGGCGAATTGGGTTGGGTTGATAACGAGTTAAAAAAAATATAACCCACAGCTAACCCACTCTTATTATTTTTTTTTATTCAACTCACCCAACTCAACTCACTCACTCACATAACTCGTACGGATTAAGATGAATTGGATTAGATTGACGAATTGGAGCTGATTGTTTGCACATCCCTAACCACATTATCAAAGGTTATATACTAAATTCCCGTTTGGCAACCTGTTTAAAATTGATTTTTTTTTCTTAAAGCTCGAAAAATCAAAAAATTTTATTTTTCAACTCAAAGGCTTTTAGCCTTTTTATGCTTTTCACATATATATTTTTTATATTTTTTTAAAAATATAATAACATCTATTATATATATTTATTTTTTATAAAAATTATATTTTTAAAATCTAATCGTCAAAATCTATTAAACAATATTTATATTGAATATAAAATTATCTACAAAATAAATTTTAAAAAATTATAAGAATTTTAAGTAAAAAATTTTAACTTTTGACATAAATTCACTTTAAGCCTTTAGTTTAAAAGCCACATATATTTTAACCAAACGAACTTTTAACCTTTTAACTTAAAGTGATTTAAAGCTAAAAAATAGGCTTAAAGTCGGTTTGCCAAACGAACTCTGAGCCCATGTTTGGTTTTTCAAAAAAGCTAGTTTTGTCAACTAATTTTTTTCACCTCTTAATTCAAAAAAAAAGGCTATATATATCGCAAACACTCAAACTTTTTTTTGAATTAAAACTGCTATAATTACCTCAATTTAAAAAGTCAACTTTCCTCACAAAAATTTTTAAAAAAAATTGTGTCAATTTCCCGAATACTACAATTTAAAACAAAAAATCAAGGGTATATTGAACCTTTTAATAAAAACAAAAAAGCTACTAAGAAAGATTATTCTAAACGCCCTAACTTTTTTTTATTCATCTTTTTTTTAAAAAAAAAGTTAAATATTTTAAAAGTCAAGCTTTTTAATTATCCCGAACAGGCCCTAATATTACTTACACGGATTTTTTTTTGGATACATGTACCCGGATTTTTAATCACACACTAATTATATTAATACATTAATGGCATATATATAGAATTTTAATTACAGACTAACAACCAAAAATAAATTTTGATTATTCATTTGTATTGAAGTCTCTAAACTTGTGGATTTCCATACAGATGAATCGCCAAAATTCAATTTTAATAATTAGAGGTCAAATCAAAATTTTTATTCAGGGAATGCCAAAGCATGCATATAAAAAAATATTACATTATTCTTTAACACATTACTATTACAAGTAGTAATTACTTACACTACTATTTTAAACTATTTTATTAGTTAATATAATTATATTAATAAATTAAAATTTTAACTAATTTTTATTTTTATAATTATAAAAATAAAAGAAAATAATATGTAATGTCTTATATATATATATATAAATTAATAAATTAATAAAATTAACACTTCATGAGAATTTGTAAGAAATTACTGAAAGGACAAGATACATTATGAAATGCTCACAAAATAAAAAAGTTAGGGGAGGGACCATGCACTCCTCAACCAACATATAGGTCTGCTCAACCAACATATAGGTCTGAAAAAATTAATTTCCAAAGTTATATGGTTTAATATGGTGGTGTTTGGCATTGTTGAAAGTCTATATCAATAGTTTATAGATTGTAACTTATAATTAAAATTGTGAGTTTTTGATAAAAATTATAATTTGTAATTAAAATAAAAATAAAAATAATAAATTATAACAGAAATTTTTGGTATTTAAAAAAAACTTATAATTTATAACTAAAATTAATAATAAAAAAATAAAAATTACTAACAGTAATTTTACTAAACACTCATGTACAGCTAGGAATTATATTTTGGATGGTACAGAGGCATCATATTAAGGGATGTTTGCTATAGTTAAAAATTTTAAATTATGATATCATAAATTATAATTGAGAATATTTAATTGTAATTTTTAATAAAAATTATAAAATATTTATTAAGATTATAAATATGTAGCTTAAAATAAAAAATTATATTTCTTATATTAAAATAAAAAACTATAAACCTATTTATTTAAATTTATTTAATTTTTTTATTAAATTATGAACTTAATATTATTATTTGAAATATAATAAATACCGCGTAATTTCCTAGAAAACGAAAGATAAGTGGTTAGTAGTTGACTTCACCGAATTGCGTATTTTGTGAAAAAGAAAAAAACTCCCTTTTAGAGTTGAGCTTCTCTATAATTCTTTTTTTATTCTGATAAAGTTGAGCTCATCTTAATAATTTAAATTATTCATATTATAAAATATCTCTAAAACATTATTTATGTAAAGGAACAAGATAGGAATCTACTATTTTCGTCTAGACTGACTGAATAGTACGAGATGAATTCCACGTGACTCTGCATAAGAAATGGATGAGATGTCTATCGGTGACTTTTATCAGTGGACTCTCCGATGAAAAATCAGGCAGGAATTTAGAGAGAGAAAAATTTGAGAGAATAAATTAGCAGAATTTCTTCTAGTAAATTAGAATGCATATTTTTGCCTTCTAGAGTGTTGGCTATATATGGGAGAAAATATACTTGAGCCGCTTTGGAAGAACAATCCAACCCGAACAGGTCGGATTGTCCTCTCTCTCCTTCTAATTAAGGCTCAGCTGTCAATTTGATAGTGACTTATCATTGCCATTATTATATATTTTTACAAATTTTTTTGGTCATGTCAAGCTGTCCATCAGTACCCAGACTTAATTTAGGCAGGGTCCATTCTTTCTGACATCTTAGCCACAGAGTTAGTTCAACTGCTACTGATCTCTAATCAGAAGTGCCACCTCCAAATACGCGTATCACGGGTATTGACTACACGGTGCTGTGTCCTAGACTGAGCACTATCTCTCCGGGTCCTCGATTGAACTTGTCCCGAGTTCGGAATCGGATCCCATGACCTCGGCTCAGAATCACTTGCCCCGAGCTCTTAACAACTCGATGGGCCTTCTCCTATGCTCGGATCAGCCGCCGAGCAAGAGTGGCATTCCAGTGGAAGCCAGGTGGCTTTACTTGGAATGAACCTCCCTCAATTTATATAAATTAAAACGAAGTTGATCGAAAATCGATAATCACATAATAAAATTTATCCCTCAATTTATTATAGCTCAACAAGTCTTTAAAGTGCCCTCCAAACAATAAAATTGTATCATCTCCAAGGGATAGTTTTTAAGTTAACATTTTTGCAAAAAAAAAATCAGTTTTTAAGTTAATTTGTTTGGTTTTAAAAAAAGCTAATTAACTTTTTTTCTATATTTAATCTAAGAAAAAAATCAATACATTATCCCAAATACTTTAACTTTTTTCAAACAAAATTACCATAATACATTTACTTAAAAAAAAATGAACCATACTCATAAAAACAAAAAAGTCGTGCCAATATATTTCAAACACTATAATTTAAAAGTTAAAAATAAAAGCATTTTAAACATTTTAATAAAATGTAAAAAAATTATTATAAAAAATTATTTCAAATAATTTAATTTTTTTTATTCTTTTTTTTTCTAAAATACGCTTAACTTCTTAAACGTCAATCTTTTAGACAACTCAGGCACATAAACTAATTAATAGTGTAAATCTTGTCACGCCAACATTGAATTCAAAATAAAAAATTTGATCGGAACAAAATAAAAGTAGGGTTTTTTTTTTTTTTCTTTATAGGATTGTCAAGTATTGCTTCCTTTCTTCTTTTCTTTTTTCTCTGATTCAAATATATTTAGCATTTCGGAAATTTCTTTCTCTCTCTTCTCTTATACGTTATGATTCTTATGAATCAGCCAATGATACATTTATTGACATTTAGGTCTGGTTTGGTTATATGATTTTAAGCTAAGTTTTTTTTAAAAAAAAAATTACTCAAAACTAAATAAAAAAAATTCGTTTGGTGAATCGTATGAATGACTTTAAGTTAAAAGACAATAAATCAAAAAATCTAGCTTAAAGTAGCTTTAGGCCAAAAGAGTTTTAAAATTCAAAAAATTGTTATAATTTTTAAAATTTATTTTTATATAATTTCATATTCAATATAGATCATCTTTGATAGATTTTGACGAATAGACTTTAAATATATAATTTTTATAAAAAATAAATATGTATAATAAAAATTATAACATTTTTTAAAAAATATAAAAAATTATGTTATGTATAAAAAAAAACTAGCTTCTGAATTTTCAAATGAGACTTTTTAATTTTTTTATTTTAAGTCAAAAGCAAAAAACTGACTTTAATATTTACTTGCACCATTGTAGCAAAGTGGGTAAATTGTAATATTTGACATATTTAGCATTGATATTATCATTTTGGCATCAATCACTAGAGATGCCTTAAGCTTGGTTTTGCATTTTGTGTACTTTGTGAACAAACTTTGGAGCTACTAAAGACCATATCTTGTGGGATTGTTCCCTTTATCATAAATTGGGCCAAAATCATACAAGTTGGTTGTCCAAATCATTTATTGGGATTAGCGGTTAATCCATGCATGCGTGAATAAATATATATTTAAAAATTAAAATAGTTTTTAAAAAATAAATTGTAAAATAATTAAAATTTTAAACTGTAAGTGGTTATAATTTTAAATTAAATAATGAAGGAAAAGTTTCATAAGTAAAACAAATGAGGATCTTTTTTGGTATCAAAAAAGGGTTTTTTTGTATTAAAAATTTATATGATTTCATTTTAAAGTAAACACTAAATGAAAATTCTTCCTTTATCTAATAGTATAGATTATAGATTACTAGATGCCTACTAATCTCCATTTAATGTCTTTTTTCTTGGAGCAAATTTTCATCTTTTTGGATTTTTTTAAAATTTTGGTTTAATTTACTTTTTTAATTTCTCGTGATAAGAAAAATTTAAAAATTATGTCTGTTCGGAATAAAGTTAAAAAAGTTCACTAAAGACGAAAAAATATTTCAAAAAATGTGAAAAAGTCTACTAAATTGGCTTTTTTCTTTTGATATAAAATTTTATTTGTTTTTTAGTCACTTTTTTTTACTTTCTTGATTTAGTGTTCTCTCGTGATGAGAAAAATTTTAAAAATATATTTATTTAAAAAATACATTTATTCAAGTTAACACTGAAGATAAATTATTAAAAATAAAAATATATATAAATAATTAAACTAAATACAAGTTAAAACTTTTTGCATTTTTGCATTTTGGCTTATCCTAACTTCAAGCCAAATTTTTTTGGTTTATTATCTTTTAGATTAAAGTCACCTTATAATTTATCAAATGAATTTTTTGCCTATTTAGCTTAAAACGATTTTAAAAAAAAAACCTAAATTAAAACCAAATTACCAAACAAAACCTTAATATCTCGATCTTGCTAAAAATTGTAAGAGCTGATTTTTTTTCATATTGTGTTGTAATAAACTGTCAAATAGTGTTAATTTGTGTTGATATCTTAATATATCAATATTAAAAATGCTGAAGGAATGACTTGACATACCTTAGACTCCATACTTGGAATATTATATTACTTAGCTTTACAAATTTAACAAATTGGATTACAAAAATAAATTGGATAATAATCCCATGGAAAGACACAACATAGTTATACACAACGCAATGTAGTATTTGGTATTGTTAAAATTAATAGTTTATAAATTATAATTTGTAACAGAAGTTGTGAGTGTATGGTAAAAATTACGACTAATAACTAAAATAGAAAAAAAAATATTTATAAGTTGTAATAGAAAGTGTGAGTGTTTGAAAAAATTTATAATTTATAATTAAAATTAATAGTAAAAAATTAAAAACTATCTGTAGTACTGGCTTTGTATAGTTGAAGTCTCACATATTTTATGTGGGGGTATAAATACAATTTTTTTTAATAATTTGTTTTTTATTGGTTTTTAATCTTTTTGCCCATTTTCTTATTAACAAAAAAATGTTCTTATATAAGACGTATGGTAACTTTTATCCTATGCATTGGCTTTTTTTATAAAAATTAAATTTATAATATTTATTTATCGAGATCTATCAAATAATATCAATATTAGATATGAAATTATATAAAATAATTATAAAAATCATAGCAACTTTGATTTTTAGCTTAAAACCACTTGCTGTATTGTCTTATTACCTTTTGATTTAAAGTAATTTTAAGTTAAATAAGTTTTTAGCCTTTAAGTTACTTGATTTTTTTCCTATCTTTGTTTAAATTTTTTAAATTTCTTATATTGAGATAAATTAAAAAAAACTTAATCAAAAGATAAGAAAATCAATAATTTATATGTTTATTTTTTTTCTTTAATATGCTGACATCATCTTCGCAGGCTTGTCCACAAACCTCACTAGTGAAGAGAGAGAGAGAGAGAGAGAGAGAGAGAGAACTACCCGCCTTCACCTTGAGTGACAGGCCGAGAACCACGAGATATGTAATTAAATGGGCTGGGTAAGCCCAAGTTTTTGGGCTTCTTAAAAACCCAGATCTGGCCCATCTAGGATAGAACGCTATTTTGGGCTTATCATGAATAGATGGACCAACTTGAGATTGTTTTTTTTAAAGAAAATACCTATAGGGATAATACTCATAATAGGTTGGCAGATGAATTAATCAAAGAAAACAAAATAGTAAAAAACCGAAAAATAAATTCAGTACAGAACCGTATGTGATTTTTAAAAGGTTAATCTTTTTTGTTTTACTTTTCTGTTTTTAATAAAAATGTGATTTTTTTTATTAAAAAAATAATGTAATTTTTAAAATTTTAGAAGTTATTTGAGATGTGAGTATTTGTTGGGATTTAATTATCAATTTTTAGATACAACCGGAAGCAAATATTTACGCAAAAAATAGAGAAAATAATCAACACAGGATAATTTGCGTGGTTTAGCCTAAATTGGCCTACGGTCACGAGCGAAAGAAAAAGTACACTTACTCCATTCTCTCTATCTACTAACCTCTCAATTTTTCTCATACCTTCTAATCGTAAAACTCTCATAAGTGTCTTATTTATAAAGATATCATAAAAAATTTTAAACTCATGAAACTATATAATTATGAACCATATATATATTGAATTTCTAATGGATTCCTAACCTACCCTAACCCAATTACGGCCCTGATTGGCAATTTTGATTTTTTGGTTAAAAATGCTAAAAAGTTAAAGTTGCATATTTGGCAAAAAAGCAAAAATTCTTAAAAGCTAAAAAGTCAAATCAAAACACAAACTCCTAGAATATTCTATTCAAACTCAAACTACTTTTAAAATACAATAATACTTATTATTCATAACTTATTTGCTACCACTACCAACTATATATATTTGTTAATATCAAATATATATAAGAGCAAAAATGTCCATTTTGAACAAAAAACAAAAAAGTGTTTAAAGTCCACACTCAAATCCAATCGTTGGACTTGCAGCTCAAATATTTGACAATTGGATTTGCAAGTAACTAGATTTACAGCAACAAATCTTGACAAATTTGGCATGAAGATATGAAGTAGCAAATTTTGATTATGAAGATTTCAGGCGCCGAGATTTTACTAGATTCAAGCCGCATATGAATAGGATTTTTAATCAAACAAATTGATTAGAGAGGTGCAGAGCAAATAAGAGTAGAGTAGGTAGTAGAAAAAATAAGAGAGATTGAGAGTTGAGTAGAGAGAGAACTCTTCCTTTGTTGTATTTCCTCGATCATATTGAAATTTAGTTTTTCTGTGGATATTGGATATATATCCGAACCACGTAAATATTGTGTCTCTTATATCTAGTGGTTGTTTGGTGTGCTAGAATGATTCTAATAAGTAGTATCAAAGCATCATTGGAGGTTTTACAACCTTCTGCTCAAATCTGTCCAGAAACGAAGTTTTTCAAAACCATCAATTGATTACACTAGTATATAGATATCATCAAGATGAGTTCGATGATATAATATATGTCCAAAATAGAGTTCAAACGAGCCCTGTAGTTTCATTTAAAGCGTTTTTGAAATTATTGAGCCAAACAAGGCCCTCGTCTAGTTTTCTCTTCAGCGAGGAAGACAACCCAGTTAGCACCACGTAGGCACCACATCAGCGTCCAGGCATCGCCACATCAGTGCCAAGTCAGCATCACATCAGCGTCACGTCAACGTCCAGTCAGCACTACGTCAGCGTCCAGTCAACACCGCGTCAGTCACCAGCTGAAAACTATGGATGGAGGATATCCTTTATTGTTAGGATTTATATAACCCCTTCGAGAACTAAGGAGCCAAGTCTACCGAAAAGACAAAGGCAGATAAGACAAGGATGAACCGAAAAACTATTGGTCTGATCAAACAATAGATCGATCATAATGTTTTTCATCATATTGCTCAAGAAACAAGCGTCTACAGCCTCAGAAAAAAGTTAGAGGCTATGTCTCAATCTAAGACCGCTCAAAACAAAGCCTTGTTGATGAGAAGGCTTGAAAATTTAAAGCTTAGAAGCGAAAGTTCCATTGCCGAGCATACTAGTGAGTTCCAAAGCCTAATAAATTAGCTATCGACTATCGAAATGAAGCTAGACGATGAGACGCAAGTTCTACTGCTCCTCGGTTCCTTACAAAATTTTGGGAGACGCTGGTGGTTTCTCTCAGCAGCTCTGCACCAGAGAGAAAGTTACCATGAATATGGTCAAGGACGCCTTGCTCAACGAGAAGTCGAGACAGAAGAACATGGGCGCAGATCAGACACACACCCTTGTCACGAAGAATAAAGAAAGGAGTTTAGGAAAAAGTTGAGGCAGAAACAAAGGCTTTAGAAGGTCTTAGGAGCGTAACAAGTTTGGAGATCAGTTGAGATGTAGAATTAAATGTTTTGGGTGTGGCCAGATTGGTCATATTAAGAGATTCCGTCGATCTAAAAAGACCAATTCATGCCAAGATAATAACCATCCAATGGCAGATGACGAGAGCACATCAACAATTGTATCTGACGTGGTGCTACTATTCGTTGATGAAGAAGAATGTCTTCACGTTGGAGGCCATAACATAGAATGTGTAATTGATATAGCAACGTTTTATCATGCTACTCTCTGAAGAGAGTTTTTCAGCACGTATACTGCTGAAGATTTTGGCACTATTAGATGGGCAATACTAGCCAATCTAAGATAGTGGAGTTAATATATTTGCATCCAAACTAGTGTTAAGTGTATGCTGATGCTAAAAGATGTGAGACATGGTCCTGATTTACACCTCAATTTTATATTTAGAAATGCTCTGGATCGCCAGAGATATATAAGCTACATTGGCAACAATTATTAAAAATTAACCAAACGATCTTTAGTGATAGCCCGAGGACAGGCAAACTCCACGCTATACAAGGCTCAAATGAAGATCTGTATAAACGATCTGAACACAGTTGAAGACAAAGATTTACCGAATCTGTGGCATAAATGACTGGGCCACATGAGTCATAAAGGCCTATAACTTTTGGCAAAGAAGTCGCACATTCGTTTTTCAAAGGTATCAATTTGAATCCTTGTAATTACTGTCTATTTGGAAATCAACAAAGAGTTTCTTTCAGTTCTTTTAGTAGGAGAAGATTAGAAGTGCTAAGTTTAATCCACTCAGATGTTTACAGTTCCATTGAAGTAGATACTCTGGGCAGTAGCAAGTACTTCTTGATATCCATTGATGATGCATTGAGAAAGTTGTGGGTCTATTTTCTGAAGACAAAGGATGAGGCATTCCAATATTTTCAAAAGTTACATGCAATGGTAGAAAAAAAACTGGAAAGCGTTTAAAGTGTCTCCGCACAGACAATGGTGGTGAGCACACTTCCAATGAGTTCAAAGCATATTAGGCTGATCTCGGTATTCAACAAGAGATGACTGTTCCCGGCATCCCTAACACAATGGTGTAGCAAAAAAGATGACTCACACAATTGTGGAGAGAGTCAAATGTATACTCAAGATGGCTCAGCTGCCTAAGTCATTTTGGGGCCAAAACGTTCACAGAGCCTGCTATCTTATCAACAGGCCACCGTCAACTCCACTAAATCATGACATACCTAAAAAGGTATGGTCAAGTATAGATATTTCATACTTTCACCTAAGAGTGTTTGGGTATAAGGCCTTTGCACATGTGTCCAAGAAGCAAAGATCAATGCTTGATAATAAATTCACGTTGCGTATTTTTGTGGGTTATGGAAATGAATAATTTAGATACAAACTATGGGATCTAGTGAAGAAAAAATTGACTCGTAGTAGGAACGTGGTATTTCATGAGAACTAGAATATCATAGATTTTGAGAACCCTACTACATCTCGGGTTTTTAGTATCCCAGATATGGCTCCAAATCCAGCACATGCTACAAATGAAGTCGAAATACCGAATAAAGTTCCAGAAGAAGATATTGAGGGTGTTGAGCAGAGGGAGCAAACCTCTCCAACAAAAATTGTAGAATCTCAATTGAGGAGGTCAAGCAAAGAACCCATGCCATCTAACAAATATTCTGCTTATGAGTATATTTTTTTCACTGATGAGGAAGAGCCAAAGAGTTTCCAAGAAGCCTAGACTCGTACCGAGAAAAGTCATTAGATACAGGTCATGCAAGAAAAGATGGATTCTTTAAAAAAGAACCACACCTATGAGCTAGTAAAGCTTCCAAATAGCAAAAATTCATTACAAAAGAAGTGGGTATTCAAGCTGAAGAAAGATGGAAATGGAAAGCCAGTGAAGCACAAAGCCCGTCTAATTGTCAAGGGTTTTGCCCAAAGGAAAAGGGATTGATTTTGATAAAATCTTCTCTCCAGTTGTAAAGATGACATCTATTTGAGTTATTTTAGGATTAGCTGCTAGAATGGACTTGGAGTTGGAACAGTTAGACACAAAAACTGCATTTTTTCATGACGATTTGGAGGAAGAAATCTACATGGAACAACCTAAAGATTTTGAAGTTCAAGGAAAAGAGCACTTAGTCTCCAAGTTGAAAAAGAGTCTCTATGGGCTGAAACAAGCACCGAAATAGTGGTACACGAAGTTTGATTCATTCATGGTGAATAGGTTAACCGTTTTTTCGACGAAAATTTTATTATTCTCTTACTCTATGTCGACGACATGTTGATTGTTGACAAGATGTTACAATGATTAGCAAGATGAAGATAGAGTTGTTCAAGTTTTTTGACATGAAAGACTTAGGTCTAGCTCAGCAAATCTTGATAATGAAGATTGTTTGAGACAGCAAGGTAAGAAAGTTGTGGTTATCACAAGAAAAGTATGTTGAACGAGTGATTGCAAAATTCAACATGAAATATGCCAAGCCTATCGGTACACCGCTAGCAAATCATTTCAAGCTAAGCAATAGTACATGTCTATCTTTCAACAAAGAAAGAAAAAAGATGGAGGGAGTCCTCTACTCATCTGTAGTAGGGAATTTGATGTACGCTACCGTATGCAATCGGCCAGATATTGCTCACACTGTTAGTTTTGTGAGTAGATTTCTCTCAAATTCAGAAAAAAATCATTGTGAAGCTGTCAAGTGAATTCTTAAGTACCTGAAGGGTACGTCCGAGATGTGTTTATATTTTGGAGAAGCTGACCCAATTTTGGAAAGTTTCACAAATGTTGACATGACAGGAGACCTTTATACACGAAAGTCAATATCTAGATTTCTGTTCACTTTTGCAGGGTGAGCTGTATGATGGCAGTCCAAGCTGCAAAAGTGTGTTGCTTTGTCTACAATCGATAAGAATCCAGCAGATATGATGACAAAGGCCATGACAGGAGACAAACTCGAGATTTGTAAAAGCTTGATCACGATGGACTCCAAATGAGGAGTCGTCGATGGCACTCCTTCGCCAATGGTGTAAAGGGAGAGAATTGTTGATAGTCCACACCCAAATCCAATAAGTTGGATTTGAACAATTGGATTTGCAAGTAGCTGGATTTGCAGCAACAAATCTTGACAAATTTGGTATGAAGATGTAAAGTAGAAAATTTTGACTATGAAGATTTCAGGCGTCGAGATTTTGCTAAATTCAAGCTTGCATATGAATAAGATTTTTAATCCTATAAATTGATTAGAGAAGTGCAGAGCAAATAAGAGCAGAAAAGGCATTAAAGAGATTGAGAGTTGAGTATAGAGAGAGAACTCCTCATCCGTTGTATTTCCTCGATTATACTGAAATTTGGCCTATTTGTAAATGTAGAATATCTATCTGAACCATATAAATATAGTATCTCTTATTTCTTGTACTTGTTTGATATGCTAAAACGATCTTAACAAAAAGTTAGCATTTTATCCAAGCAACTAATTTTTAAAAAATAAGCTTAAAAGTTAAGTTACGTACCAAACAATTTATTTTGAACTCATTTTAATTTTTTGATTAAAAATTTAAAAAAATAAAAAAATAAACTTTTAAACTAATTTCTAATCGGCCCTACATATAGACCAAATACAATAATATACCCACTCTATAGAATACAAGATACTCTAACCTAATAATATTTGGTTTTTTTTTTAGTTTTCCTTTATTTTACTCTCTCTTGCTTCAGGGAATTGGAATGGTATGCTTTTAATGATGGTGTTTGGAAAAGTTACTAAAGTAGTTTTTAATTTTTTACTATTAATTTTAGTAATAAATTATAATATTTTTTAAAATATTCATAATTTTTATTACAAATTATAATTATTTTTTCATGAATAATTAGTTTTATCTATGAGCAAATATATTTTTTAAATACTAATAATTTCCACGATACAACTATCATAGTAGATGCCATGGATCATTTTAGTTTTTAAGTTTATTAGAAAAGTCAACATTTTATTAAAAATAAATACTTTTGAAAAGAAATTAGATTTTTGTTATATAGCATGTATATGAAATAGTTTTAAAAACTCAATTGATTTAAAAAAATTAAATTTATATTTGGATAAAAAATAATTTATTTTTCTTACTCATCTCCATGAAAAGAATTAAAAAGTATAATACTTTGATAAAATAATAAAAAAAATTCACTAAAATAAGCAAAATAAAATAAACATATAAACAATTATTCTAATTGGGTATTGTAAGAAATTATCAACAATTCTCATTTTTTAGTG
>JAULJZ010061749.1:0-13499 GCA_032270985.1 Heliamphora pulchella
AAAAATATTTTCTAATTATAATAATAAAATGTTTCAAACACAAAAAATAATTAGAAAATAATTTTTTATTATTTTTTATTTTTAAACAGTTTTTTCGTTAAAGTTAACGAAAATATTAACGGTATGACTAATTTGATGCAAAAACTAAATCAAGAGAGAGGTTAGTGATATTTCAGAAACCACATGGGAGGTGATAGATATTTTGGTAAATCTCAATGGAGATCAGTGTATTTTACCCTATTTAATAACTTAATTTATGTCTCGCAGAATTTTATCCTCCGAAAGATTTAACAAGGTTGATTCTCCGTCATTACTTTTAATAATTTAACAAACTAAATAATAAAAAAAACTAAATTAAAATATTTTAATATCCTTACTTATGCCTCGCAGAGTTTTATCTTCTGGAAAGTTTAACAGGGTTGATTGTCGTTATACATAGATATTTAATAAGTTAAATACGAATAATATAAATTAAAAAAAAATTAATTGTAAAATAGAGATTTAATGTGTAAATGGGAAAAGACGTTGAGAGAAATGAATGCCCCACATGGGAATCTGAAAAATAGTTATTTATGTTGAATTTGAAATTTTGAATTGTATATTCCACTTATTTAGGTTGAATTTCAAATTCAAATTTCAGGTAATTATTTATTATACCGCAATTTTAATATTATATCCCAATTTTATATAGTGGAAGACAACTGGCACGATCAACTTAAAAAATCAAAAAATGAGATGTTTATAAATTTAATCATCACATTTAACAACTTATAGCCAATAAAGTTTAATAGAAGTGGGATTAATAATTGCAAAGATAAAATGAATTTTTTAAAAAAAGAAAAAATAATATATTAATTTATGTATCGCAGAGTTTCATCTCCCAAAGGGTTTAACAGGGTTGATTCTCGCCATATATAGATCTTTAATAAATTAAATAATAATTAAAAAATATAACATATTAATTTATGTCTCGCCTAGTTTTGTCCCCCATGAGTCATGGAACAATGATATTAGTCTTGAACCACTCTTCAAAAAGCGGGCAGAATCCAATATAATCTTTGAATTTATTAATGAAAATTTTTATTAACTTTGTTAAATGTGATAGTTAAATTTCTGAACTTTTCATTTGTTTTTTAATTTATCCGTACCAACTGTCTTCTACTACATATAATTGGGATAAATATAAAATATAATATTAATGTGGGATATAATAGAGGTTCTCCTGGGATTCCAAAATTACTATTTATGTTTGAATTTCAATTTTTCCAAATATTTTTACTATTTATGGTATGAGACTTCTGTTGAAAATTTTGTTCCTTCAAATGGTGATATAATTATTGTACTAGAAATGAGAATATTTTAATTTTATTTCTTTTATTTTATTTTTTTATTAATTAATTTATTATTAAATATCTGTACATGGCGGGAATCGACCTTGTTAAACCCTCCGGGAATGTAACTCTACGATGCATAAATAAATATGTTAATTATTTTTTTATTTTATTTTTTATTATTTAATTTATTATTAAATATCTATACAGGGCGGGAATCAACCATGTTAAACCCTCCAGGGGATCGAGAATCAACCCTGTTAAACTTTCGGACGATAAAACTCTGCGAGGCATAAACATATATGTTAATTATTTTTATTTTATTTTTCTAAACATTTAATAACTTAAATGTCAGAACATATGCAGAATGTGATTGATATTTACTCTGACCAACCCCAATGGGTTGGGATACGCAAGATACAATGGGGAATATTTTATTAACGTTTTATTTCAATGAATAAATCGTACTTAGACAATTTAATTTATATTGGATAAAAATCAGTAGCTGATAAACAACATAAGTTTGGATACTTTACCTCCATAAAACTGAACAATATATAACAACAAAAGCGGGTTAATTCACCCCCTGAGATTTTTAAACTAAATAGTTTTATAATGATGAACACATCCACGATAATTACGCTTAAATCCACTGCCTCCGAGATTCCTTGTTCTTCGATAAGCAAATGGGGTACGATACTCACTGCATGCGGCTCCGTCCATTTTTAATGAAACACTCCAAAGTGAATATTCTAATAGATCTGGAATTCCTCTTACCTCTGCAAATCCTTCTGTTGAGAGATCTTAGCTTTGATATTAACTCCCTTTGTTCCTCGCACGCTGGAACAAACTTTACCAGAACTAATCGCCGGCTTTCTTCCCACAGTCCTACTTGCCACGTCAAGTAATGATCTACACACATTTGAATGAACTGACCGTAATTTCTTGAATAATCTTCTAAGCAGTACAACATTGTATGCCAATGTAATCAACAGCAGTAAGAGAGAAAAAAAGAGAGCCAAGGCAATTTACGACAAAAGAAAATCACCAAGATAGCTGTCCCACTT
This sequence comes from Heliamphora pulchella, assembly GCA_032270985.1. Taxonomy (NCBI): domain Eukaryota; kingdom Viridiplantae; phylum Streptophyta; class Magnoliopsida; order Ericales; family Sarraceniaceae; genus Heliamphora; species Heliamphora pulchella. The sequence goes on from JAULJZ010061749.1 coordinate 2,399, forward strand.
CATGAACATGTTCTCCTCTTCAAAATATTTCTGGCAAAACAAGGTTTTATACCAACAGGGATAGCATACTCGTGAAGCATCCAATTTGAAATTCAAACTTTAAAATGGGCGTTACGTTTTCCGCTTTAAACTGTAGTGTACCTTTTACTATTTACCTTTTAATTTGTCGGTACCAGCTGTCCGCCACTACATACAAATGGAATATAATATTCAACGACATAACTATTACCATTACCATGTGGGTTTCACTTACTTTATGACGTCACCCACGTGATAGTGGGACTCAACGGGCGCCTAACGGTGCGCGGGAGCAAAACCCGTAATATTATAATAGGTTTTGCCCCTAAAAAAGACAACCAGGCCCCTTCGAGGCACTTAATAACCATGTGTTCTCTTCTATTTCTTCTCACTTATATACTAACTAGTAAAACCTCTCAAGGTGAAAACATACCATACATATGGCCTATCCGGCCCTTTAATTAATACATGACACATGACAAATTACTGTGAGTGCCAATTAAGCCCAGCCCACCATAATTTGGACCCCCAAGACCCTTAGAGGCCCATTACAACAGGATTTCAAGTCTTACAGGCCCACGAACCCATGACCAACAGGGGATAAAATTAGGCGAGGCATAAATTAATATGTTATTATTATTATTATTTTTTATTATTTAATTTATTAAATATCTATACAGGGCGGGAATCAACTATGTCAAATCCTTCGGGGGATGAAACTCTGCAAGGCATAAATTAATATGTTATCCCAATTCTATTAAATTTTATTTGCTGTAAGTTGTTAAATGTGAAGATTAAATTTATGAACATCTCATTTTTTGATTTTTTAAGTTGGTCGTGCCAGCTGTCTTTCACTACATAAAATTGAGATATAATATTAAAATTGTAGTATAATAAACAATCACCTGGATTTGAATTTGAAATTCAACCTAAATAAGTCGAATATACTATTCACAATTTGAAATTCAACATAAATAACTGTTTATCAGGTTCCCATGCCGGGCATTCATTTCCCTCAACGTCTTTTTTCATCCACACATTAAATCTCCATTTTACAATTAATTCTTTTTTTAATTTATATTATTAGTATTTAACTTATTAAATATCTATACATAACGACAATCAACCCTGTTAAATCCTCCAGGGGATAAAACTCTGCGAGGCATAAATAAGGATATTAAAATATTTTAATTTAGTTTTTTTAATTATTTAATTTATTAACTATTAAAAGTAATAACGGAAAATCAACCATGTTAAATTCTCTAGGGGATAAAACTCCGTGAGGCATAAATTAAGTTATTAAATAATTTCTTTTGTATTTTTTTTATCAAATGCATTCCATTCATTCTTTATAATATTTTAATTTATATTAATCTAGAACCACTCTTTAAAGATTGGCCATAATCTAATATAATATTTGACCGTATTAATGAAAACTTCTATCAGACTTTATTAAATGTACATTGTAAATTGTCAAATGTGTAAATAAAATTTCTAAACATCTTATTTGCTTACAATATTACCCTTCTCATTTGTAATTGTCTCTCTACTCTCATCACTATTTTTAACACTTATTATTACATTTCTTAATATATTAGACAGTTCTTGAGAGTCCTTGATAATAAAATCCCTTCTCTCCACTTCATCTTTCCTAATTTCAACCTCAGAAATGGACGGTCCAAGGTTCAACTCCGTTATACCAACTCCTCCTCTGCGTATATCAATCTCAGAAATGCTTGGACGAGCTCTGCGTTCATCAATGACTGATCCACATTCTCGAAAAGCTCCAATCAGCAGATTGGACCTCCTTTTCGGTAAACACAGAGACATGGACCGGGATAGAATTGGAACAGTACTACTAGGGACACAGTGCCAAACATCAACATGTTCTCTATTATATTTTTTAACAACACATTGATTGACGGCGGTCTCATTACAGAATCTTCCGGCATCTCACTACTAGAATACTTCAAATAACCCTTTAATTCAGTGTGAGTTAATTTATTATGGGAATTGATCCTCGTTAGCTGATCCTCTTCCCACGGTACGTATTCCTTTCCCTACTTATGATACTCCTATTGCTATTCAGAAATCTTATCGCAGCTACAAGGATCATCCTCTCTATACTACCTCCTACAAGGGCCTCTTAGTCTCCTTACAGACTTGTATTGTCACTCTCGATCAGGCCACTATTCCTCGTACTGTTCCTGAGGCCTTAGCTGACCCTGGCTGGCGGGGTGCTATGTTGGAGGAAATGCACGCTCTCGAATCCACTTCTACCTGGTCCCTCGTTTCTTTTTCAAAAGGTAAGCATGCTATTCGTTGCAAATGGGTCTTTAAGATCAAGGTCAATCCTGATGATTCTCTTGCCCGCTTGAAGGCCTGTCTCGTTGCTAAGCGGTATGCTCAGACATATAGGGTTGACTATTTTGAGACCTTCTCTCTCGTTACCAAGATGGCATCTGTTCGCCTGCTTATGTCTTTGGCTACCACTTACCAATGGCCTCTGTATCAGCTTGACGTGAAAAATGACTTTCTTCATGGCGATTTATAAGAGGAAGTTTATATGGAGCAACCTCCCAATTTTGTTGCTCAGGGGGGGTCGCAGCTAATCTGTCGTCTCCATCAACCTTTTTATGACTTGAAGTAATCTCCACGTGCGTGGTTTAGTCGCTTTAGTATGGTTATGCACTAATTTGGTCTTCTACAGTCCGACAAAGATCATACGGTGTTTTATAAACGCTCATCTGCTGGTTGTATTCTATTGATTATTTACGTTGATGATATTGTTATCACAGGTAATTATGTAGTGAAAATTTCTGCGTTGAAGCAAATTTTAAAATCTCAGTTCCAAACTAAAGACTTTGGAGAATTGAAATACTTTCTTAGAGTCGAGATGGCATGAGATGAGATGGGTATCTTTATCTCCCAGAGGAAGTATGTGCTGGATATTCTTGTTAACGCGGGATTGTTGCACGCAAAGGGGGTCGAGTTACCTATGGACCCGAGTGTAAAACTTCTCCTCGATGAAGGTGAGATTTTTCCTCATCTCGACAGATATAGGAGAATGGTTGGGAAGTTAAATTATCTGACAACAATGACAAGACCAGATATAGCATTTCCTGTGAGTGTGGTGAGCCAATTCATGGCTACACCTCGGGTCCCACATTGGAATGTCGTGGTTAGAATTCTACGTTATATCCACAGTAATCCTGGTAAGGGGTTGCACTGTAGTGATCATGGCCACTCTATGATGGAAGGGTATTCTGATGCTTACTGGATAAGATACTCCATTGATCGACGGTCCACTTCTAGATTCTCTATATTTATCTATGGCAATCTTATCTCTTGGAAGAGTAAGAAGCAGGACGTGGTGTCGAGGTCAAGTGCAGAAACAGAATACTGAGCCATGGTCTTGGCCACATCTGAGATCTTGTGGCTTCGTCAATTGCTTAGTGAGTTGGGTGATCTCTACAATGGCCCAACGAAGCTTTGGTGTGATAATAAATCTGCAGTGTATATTGCCAAGAATCTAGTGTTCCACGAGCGTACTAAACATATCGAGCTGGACTGCCATTTTATTCGGCATGAGTATCAGAATTGTGTGATCGTGTTCGGCGCGGTTCGTATTGGAGAGCAGCTGGCAGATATCTTTACTAAGTCTGTTTCAGGTCCTTGGGTTTGATACATATGTAGCAAGTTGGGCATGTTAGATATATATGTACCAGCTTGAGGGGGTGTTAGCTTTATTATAATTATATTAGCTTTATTATTATTATTATTATTATTATTATTATTATTATCTGGGGTGGTTGGGCACACTATATCTTATTATGTGGTCTCGTTGTTCTATTAATAAATCGCTGTGTACCCTATTGGGATTAAAGCCTTCATTCAACCTAATCATGTATGTTAACACCTACCGCTACCCCAAACCTCGATTTCGAATCTCGAACCTCGAACCTCGAACCTTGATCCTATCCTCCGTACTGCCAAGCTTTTGACTCCCGAACCCCAACTCTTGGACCTCGACACTCAAAACTCCCGAATTTCAAAACCCCAACTCCCTATACCCCGTACTTGTTGAACCCTTGACACCCTCGGCCCCCGAACCCCATACCCTCGACTACCCACTCCCACGTCCCGGACCCTCAACACCCAAAACCCTAGTCCCCGAACTTCAACTCCTGAACTCAGATCTCAACTCTCGACCCAACTCTCGAACCCCTCTACTACTACTACCACTACCACTACCACTACTATTATCATCACCGTCACAATCACCTCACATAAAATTGTAATTTTTGTTTTAAAAAAGGCTATTTTGGTAATAATCATATAAATATAATTTTGTTTTAGGAATATTAGAATTTGATTCCTACCTTTGAACTAAACATTGGAATAAAATCACAATTTCTACCTCATTCCATTCCATACTCATTCTAATCCCAATTATATTCTTATTAAAAATCATTCCAATTAATCAAATACTCCCAAATAGTTTTTTATTCTTGAACATGTATTCTCTATAAATTGGCTTGAGGTTAAAGGTTCTACCAGCAATATGAGGGTGTACACGGTTCGATTTGGACCAATTTTGAATAAAATCAGGAACCAAATCGATCTCAACGGTTCCAGTAATTTTTGGACCAAACCAAATCTATTATTGACGATTCGATCCCGGTTCAAAAGCACGGTTCTACTAATATACAATGCTCAAAAAAATAATAGAGTTGCATAAAAAAAAAAAAAAACAGTAGAGCTTCACAAATATAAAACATAACAATAGAGTGGTAACAAAATAAAAAACGGCTCATGTTCAGCTATGTTTTCAGTATAAAAAATAGTTCATATTCAGCCAAAAAATACCGCAACTAATGTCAACAGCATAAAAAACAACTCATTTTAGCAGCTCATGTTTTCAGTATAAAAACAGAAGAAAAAGAAAAACTGAAGTGTTCTGCGTTCGTGAAGCAAAATTGAAGAAAAATTGAAGAAAAAGAAAAAGAAAAAAATTCTGTGTTCACGAAGTAAAATTGAAGAAAAAGAAAAAAAATATGTATTCGTGAAGAAAAATTGAAGCGAAATTGAAGGAAAAGAAAAAAAATCATTGTGTTTGCGAAGAAGAACTAAAGAAAAAGAAAAAAAAATCCCTGTGTTCGCGAAGAAAAACTGAAACGAAACTAAAGAAAAAGAAAAAATTCCCGTGTTAAAAAAATTGAAGAAAAAGAAAAAAATTTCTGTGTTAATTCAAAAAGTAAACTTGCATTTACTGGAGTCATAGTAGCTAGTGTTCTGTTCTGTGTTCGCGCAAATCGTTGATGTAACCTCAATTGACAATCGTTGATGTCATCGTCGTCAATGGTTGGGTGTCTAGCGAGTCTTCTGGGTGGGGTTAATGGGTATGAGAACTGAAGAAGCTGGACCGCTGGGGCCTGGAGGCGCAAATGAAATTCTAAGAATACGATGAGATAAAAGATTAGGGTTTGCATTCTGGCGCTGAAGGCTGAAGCTTTAAGTGATATTTAATTATTTATATTATATAAATATAACATATTATATATATATAAATATATATTAAATTAAATATCACGGTCCGGTTCAGTTCAGAACCAAAATCGTGAACTAAAATTCGTGAACCAAATCGTAACTTACAATTTACATATTTTTTGTACTGAAATCAAACCAATTCGAAATAAAACCAAATCAATTCGTACAGATTGGTCTGGTTCGGATCGGTTCTTCGATTTTCTTTGTTTTTTTGGACACCCCAACAATATGTAGTTTCTCATGCCTAAGTTACTTTTTCGCACAACTTCGGAAACCCTTGGAAAAAAAATGAAAGAGATCGAATTGGCAATGGCTACGTAGTGGTGATGGGACATCTAGTTGGGTTATTCATGCAATTACTAAAACACGAACAACTAGTTTACTAAGTTCTTTAGCTTTTACGCCTTCACTTCTCGTAGTCAAGGTACTTCATGAATAAGCACTAATTAATGCTCAACTCATTTGATGCCATGTATTTCTCTCAAATTAAGAAAGCAATTCATTTTCACTTAGTAATTTCACCTACCTCATAAGAACGGGAAATGGGTAATCAGTAAAAGACAATGCATTCATGGGCATATAGATATATTCAAAGACAATGCATTTGTGTGCATATGTCTAGGTTGTCGAGGTTTTTAAGTTTCAATTTCACCTTGATAATAGCTATATGGACAAATTGCTAGATGATCTATTCAAAAGGAGTTATGGGTGGACTATCATCATTTTGTTAAACTGATTCTTATGTGCAAGCAAACATTAGAATAATAATCACTATTCTTACATCATTCCATTTCAAGCCCATTCTTTCTCTGCTTTCATTTTTAGAACTATAATTTCATGTAATACTTTTGATTTGTATCTCTTTTTGTAATTCGAAGTATTTTTTTATAATAAATACATATAAAAGAACAATACTTTTTTAGCTGACTACTAATATAAAGAGTACAAAATATAAACAATTAAAATATATTAAAAAGGCGCAAAAATATATTAGCGATTAATTTAAATAACAGATCATTTTGTGTTTCTCCCATTGATTAATGAATCAATGGCTATTGATACTACATTTTGCCCCACACACGCACAAACACAATCAAACATGTGAGACCCAATTTTATTTCATTTTATGGCATATACATGTTTGACGTGTTTCTTTTTATTATACGCATATCTACGGTGTATGATTTATGCTTCAATGCTGTTGAACAGCATGTAAAAATGCGTTTTATGCTTTCTCGGGTTTCGTTAAGGCCTGTTTGGTTAGTTCCGGGATTGAAAAACCTGTTCTAGAGCTGAGGGTCATTTTTCCCAATAGTCTAGTCGACTGGACTAGGTGACCCAGTCGAATGGGTTGATAGTAGGCTTGTCCAGTCGACTGGATTGAGCCATCCAGTCGACTGAGGTGTGGCGGTGGAGGAGTTTTCGAGATTCAAAACTCCTCCAGTCGACTGGATAGGCAATCCAGTCGATTGGATGCCCTGTTTGCCGAGGCCTATGAGTATTCGAGTGCTTGTTTTCTTTACAAAAAACCTTTTTCTCTCAAACTTTCCACCTTCTTTCTAGATTTTCGTGGTGCTCGAGCCTAGTTTTTGACGATTAACTTGGGGATCCTTGTTATTCACGCTGTTGGCTTCGTTTTCATCCGGACAGATTCTCATTCCAACGAGGTTTGTCACGCCCCAAACTACGGGCCACGTGAAATACCCAGAAATAACCAAACATACTCCCATCCAGAGAATGCGCTCTCAAAGTAAACCATACATGCATTGTATATAAACGCCAAACAGCAACATTACTCGGCACCAACTCCCGTAAATCATGTTATAACATACATGTACCAAAAGAACAAAAAGGAAAGACTATAACTCTTCCATCTCCTCCACCACCCCAGATCAACCTCCGTAACCGGTATCTGAAGAAAAGCAAATCCCACACCGTGAGCCAAGGCTCAGCAGATTCTAAACAACACGTGCAGCATAAGCTAAACATGCTCGATAAACGAAGTGCAGTTTTTGACTCTCTTTCAAGCCATTAAAACAATTTGAAAACAGTTTTAGATCACGACTCAGTAGAGCCCGAAAACCATTTTCACACGTAAGGGAAAGCGAGGATACAAACCATGTTTTGTTTTACTCATCAGAGTTTTAAAAACAAATCTAGTATTACGACTCCCGCAGGCCGTTAATACAGTGTTTCGACTCCCGCAAGACAATAAAACAGTTTTAAGAAAATTAGTCTATCCGTCCCAAAATGCAGTACATACAATCCATGAAACACATGCCTCCTTAGGACCTCATTTCAGCCTTCGGATACTACAAACACACACAAGTGCCTCGTCATGACCTTGTTTCAGCCGACAGAGCGCTCATACCGGCTCCCGCAGCCTACCTCAACCCCGGCTTTCACAGCCTATGTCAACCACCGGCTTTCGCAGGCCAGGTCAACCACCAGCTCGCAGCCTACCTCAATCACCGGCTCTCACAGCATATCTCATACATCCACACACGCACACATGCATCATCAACCAGGATTTACGTCTACTGGATCACAAATTCATCTAAACCATATCATACACATATGCAAATCTAAAACAGGATTTAAAGCATATAACCATGTATCAATACGACGTTCCACAAACCACGTCACACGTCTTATAAAACTCTAGGTTTTAAAGCATAAAGCACGTTACACATAATGATATCACCTTATGCAATTCACTTACATATATTCCGTACATAAATAAACAGTTATAAATATGTACATAACCATGTATAACCATACATCACGACGCCACCCACCGAAACAAACTGACGTCCACCCACGGGACAACCCACACGACCACCACTGGCCCAAACACTCGTAACACGATCACCACAGACCCACGACGCTCGCCCACGCCAACACAAACGCCATAGCAAACCACGCACCTAACCGTGCACCAACAAGCCGCATCTACCATGCACATCACCGGCGAGGATGACACTCAAACGCACACCCGAGCCCACGACCCGACCCCTGAAATCACCACACAACCAACCAAACCCCAAAAGGAATCTACAGGTATTTAAATCAAGAAATTCTCATAAATTAATCAATTGAATACCATAGGACACCAATTGAAAACCAAGGAACCAACCTAAAACCACCAAAACACAGCCTAGCAGTTCAGTCGACCAAACCTAATCCCCTAGTCGACCGAACACCCTACTGGAAACCACAAAATGCGAACCCACACGGTTTAGTCGACTGAACCTCGTCGAAAAATGATTTCGAGCTATGGGTTCAACCCTCCAGGCCTCGAATCGACACTTTCGAACACCGATTCAACAATCGAGAACACTCACACATCTAGGCCTAACACCGAGACCTCAAAAGAAACTCGCGACACCCGATTCCATCCACAAAAATTGCCAAAAATGAGTTTTATACCCCTAAAACCCATTTTGATACAAAGTCAGATCTACGAAGATCTAACTGGTAAAAAGACACCCGATTATCCATAGCACCCTTATACTACATACAGGTCTAGAATCCTACCTCGGTGAGTTTAAAACTCGACGTCTCGAACCACGTGCAAAATCGAGCTTCACCGAAATCAAATTCTGATCGGACGGTTGCGTAGGCCATCGTGCTAAAAGTAAGGATCCGCTGTTGGATCGCTGAAAATCGAGCCCCGAGCCTTAGGCTCCTAAGAACTTAGAGAGAAGGCAGAGAGAAAACGAAAAACTTAGGAGTTATGTTTTGAAAAAATATCTTTATGAAAGTGTCTAACTCCAGATATTTATAGGCCTCTAAAATATCTTTTTTTGAAAATTTTTGAGAATCGAGCCACAACGGACTTCGGCCCCGGGAACCTACCCCGCATGCATATCTAAGCCCGATCATGCATCAAAAGTAGTAAAAACATGCTCGAAAGAAAACACGTAACGCGCGTTCGAAATCGCCAAAAAAAGAAAACGGGTCAAGGTCTCACAACTCTACCCCCTTAAAGGAATTTCGCCCCCGAAATTCAACTCAATGTCAAAACAACAAACTGTCGATCGAAACCGACACAGGCACACGAGATGGTCAGCCAAACCATTCATAGGATATAATCAAACATGGTCAGGCATCCTAAACAATGGCAAACTATCTCAAAGACTCGGGATCTACAACCCATCCCAACCTCATAATCTCACCAACCACTGCCTCGACACATCACACCATCCACGGGATCCATAACCAAAACAGATGCAATGATGAACTGGCGCAAAGCCTGCATACTCAAAACGTTCCTCTGCTCGCTGAAGGCATATCAGCATCCTTCGGCACGACTGGTGCCCTAGATGAACCGCGAGCTGCAAGAGAATACACTCGGGGCAACCCCACTCTGTCTTGACCACCAGTACTCGGCACTGTCGGCTGTCGCACTGACTGAGCTGAAGTTCTCCTGTCTATCGTTCGGGAAACCTGGACTGTAGAAGGCCGCTGTCAGTACGCAGCTGAACCTGACACATACGAACCTACTGGTGTGTACTCCCCACTCGGCGCACTGCCTCCCTGAGGATAATTCCTGTGAATACGTCCGGACTGTCCACACCCATAGCAAACTGGCTGCTCCCTCCCCTACTGCTGCACTGGTGACAAACTCTGGGATGGCCTTGGCTGTAAGCAATTCGCCGCACGATATCCAGGTTGCCTGCACCGAAAACAGGTCAACTCTTTCTGCTTTGACCTCCCAGACGAAGCCACAGATGGTGATGGTGCTGAAAACTGCTGTGGTCCAGATGGGTAGAAGCTTGGACTGAAGGACTTCTTCCTCTTGCTAGAGCGTCCACCTGTCTGTACCTCCACTCTACCCTGCGATGTCCTAGCCTCCCTCGAAGCTCGAGTCTCAGCCAAAGCATTCTCAACCCTCGTTGCTTCCTCCACCAACTGTCTGAACACACGATATCCCATCACAGCCACTCGCCCCTTGATCGCTGGCCTCAAACCCCGCTCAAACCTCATCAAAAGCAACTCATCTGTGCACTCCTCCTCCGGTGCAAACCGAGATAAGCTCGAAAACTGGGCCTCGTACTACATGAGGTCCATGGTCCCCTGGGTAAGAGAATAGAACTCCTCCCTACATAAGTCCCTCCTCGAAGCCGGGAAATATCTCTCCAGAAACACTCCCATAAAAGCTGCCCATGTGGCCCCTACTGTAGTCCTGGCATACCTCCACCACTGATGTGCGTCACCTCTCAGCTAAAAGGTGGCAAAAGAAACTCGCAACTCATCCTCCACAATCTACAATGTGTCCAGAATTCAAGTCATCAACTCCAGCCACTCTGTCGCCAGAAGAGGATCAGGATCTCCAGCAAAGGTAGGTGGATCCATGCGCCTGAACTTCTGCATCGCAGTTGTAACCCTCGCCTCAAGCACCGCCTCCCTCTCCCTAACAGGTTCACCCCTAGCAACTAGCTGCTGGATAAAACCAACCAGCACACGCAACAACTCCGTCGCGTCTATCGGTCCCTGGGGAGCATTAGCATCCCCAGCATCAGGGATAGGA
>JAULJZ010061760.1:0-13498 GCA_032270985.1 Heliamphora pulchella
CCTAAGATGTTAAGTTTTGAATGGTCAAATCACCTCTAAAACTCTCCGTTCATGTTTAGTGATTAAAAGAACTCTCTATGACATATTTATGTGTCATTCAAAATTCCTATTTTTAATGATCTTCTTCAAAAGTGGTCTTCATGAAAATGGTTATGGATATTTCAATATAGTTCCTATCCAATAAGTAGGTTCTGTCACGCCCCAAATCCCGGGTCACGTGAAAATCTACCAAACACCAGTTTTATGAAAATATAGTTTTTCAGACATTGAAATCCGCCTGTTGAAACTAATGGAAAACCCAACAAAATACATCTCTCATGAATAAAAGACATACAATTCCAACATGCATACAGTATATCCCCTTACGGCGTACAAAACCTGCCTTCAAGAACAGGCATACTCCAAAAAGGAAAACTATAAAAGTCTTCCGACATCCGTCAACACGGGCACCACAGATCTACTCGAGATCATCCTCCATATCATCACCTGAAAATGTTTTTACAGAAAATTCCACCCGTGAGCCGAAACCCAATAGAAACATACTATAAAGCTGTAAAGCAGGCAGAATATAAAATCATATAAGTGGGAGCTAAACTCAACCACATAACGCAAGAAGGTTTTTCCACAAACCCCAAGTTTCTCATCATACTACATAAGTCTCTCAAAATAGTTTTATATCATAAAACCCATGTTTTCATCCTTAAAACCATGTGTTGCAAATCATGCAAAAACCCAACCACAATTAAGGAAAAACAGTAATCAAAACATTGTTTCCTCATGGAATGTACCATCGTGGAAAAGAAGAATAAGATCCTATGTACCGACTCCATCACAAGGGGACAGAGGTAGCAACTATAGATTCCTGCCCCTTTACCCAATCCCCATACATCATGGGACCGGTTAGGTAAATGCAAGTTCTATACGGAGCACCACGATGAACCGCTTAATTTACGGGCGACAACCCGAGGGTATAAAGCACCCAACCAACTCAATTTATGGGGACTAACCCGAAGGTATAGAGCACCTACGCTGCACACGTTTCTGGACTTACACCGAGGATAACTCGTGCCACATACACGTCATCCCGGTACATCTAGATAATCTTCTCAAAATCGAAAATATCTCACAATATACATTAAACATGTATATATAGATCCATCCATCAACATGGAGATCAAACAAAATATTTCAAAATGCTTTTCCCCATTTTTAATCAAACATTTCAAACCTTGAGACTCAACCCTAAGGGTTAGCTCCAAACCTCCAAAACACCGAGTGTTGAGATTTTCACAAAACTATCATTTTTCACTGTTTTCAAGAACACCATTTGAAAATCGAACACCCACAAGTCATATCATGTAATAAACTAAGAAAAGCGTAAAATATGCTTTTTATCCGAAACAAGGTTTAAACATAAAACATGATATATAAGCATTTCAACCGGGAAAAAAGCATACAATTACATGTAGCGTATTTGGCCAACCGTCACTATCACGTCCCGACACCTAGGTCATGTGAAACACCCACCAACAAACACCCAAGGAACAAGAAATTTGATAAAAAGTTCCACAGAGGATGAAAAACAACCTTTCCGAAGCATTTGGCCAAAAACGGATGAAAAACGGTTTGGAAATCTTGACATACCTTCACTCTTTTGGTCATAACTTTTTCTACAAAAAGTATTTTAAGGTGAGAGAGGTGCCATTGGAAAGAAGACTTTCGGGGTTTCAATTCAAGTAGAAGAACAATCCAATTCCGAGTCCGAATGAGGGAGATAACATCAAAACAAAATGGCCTTGCGTAGCTAGTCCGCTCGAGCGAACATTGGGCGCTCGAGCGAGCTACCACCCGAGAAAAACCCAAAAATTTCTGTTCTTGGTGTTTTAAGCCTCCAAACTCTCAAACACCCACTAACCATCATCTCAACCACAAATTAAAGCCTCCAAACACCTTTTTAACACTCTCGGATATACCCAAACTCAAAACTACAACAGAACCTCGAAAGGAACATGTCAAAACCCAATTTCATCTAACTGAAATCAACTCAAACACCTTTTTAAACCAAAACTCAGTTTAACGAAACACAAAGCGATTGTCCTTGCATTTTTAACCGGTCAAAATACCTTTAATTGCACGTAGTACCCTTTAACAGCAGTAGAGTCTAGAATCCTACCTCGTTGAGCTAAAAGCTCGACATCTCGATCCACGTGCAAAAATGAATTTTGTCGAAATAAAATTCTGTCCGAATGAAAGTGTAGACCACGATGCCGATACTAAGAATCTGCTGTCTGATCGTCGAAAATCGAACCCTGGGCCCCCAAGAAGTTAGAGAGAAGGCAGAGAGAAAAAGGAAGAAACTTAGAAGTTAACTTTTGAAAATATCTTTTGAAAATATCTAACTCTAGATATTTATAAGCCTCCAAAAATTTTTTTTTAAATTTTTAAAATTCGCACTGCAACTTCCCGTAGCCCCATAGACCAACCTCACAAAATCTCTGAACCTGAACATGCGTCAAAACCACATTTTTTTTATAAAATCTCGCGCCAGGCCTCTACCGCTCGAGCACCCAACTATCGCTCGAGCGGACCCCTGCCGACATACTCCTCTGCCATACCATCGCTCGAGCGGACAACCCCCGCTCAAGCGGTCACCATCCAGACCCACTCTCTGCCACTAGCCCGCTCGAGCGTACACCCACCACTCGAGCAGTCAACGTTGGGAGAAAAACTGAACAGAAGAAGCAAGATCAAACTTAAATTCTTACTCCTATGAACACTTAGATCATTTTCCAAAAAATAAACGGGTCAGGGTCTCACAACTCTCCCCCTCTTACAGGAATTTTGTTTCCGAAATTCAACACTACAACTCAAGCTAAACACTGTCCCGCAACTATCAACATTCTCTAATGCAACCCAGCAATACTGCACAACAGCAGAAATGCCCCAGCAACTGAAATCCCAAACAAGTCGTCACAAAACTCCATAAACATTGGATCAAGATCCAACTCATGCTGCCAAACCCCAACACAGAACTCTTGCTGAACTCAATCCATTCCGGCGACAAGTGCATCATACGAGATAAATCCACCATGGTACTTGATCTCAAACATGCTCTATGCTCGAACACAGAGACTATCACCCTCGTCCTCATTGCCACATACTGGCTCAATCACACCTCACAATACACACCAAGGACTATCTCCACAAGTCCAAACACATGACGTCAAACTCCGACATCGGTCACAAGAAGTCACATGTTCCACACAAAAACTTTTCCCAAGTTCTGACGATCACCGACTTTGATACCACATCGCTACTCTGTTGATGCTAACAACGCCATCACATAGCTGACACACCATTGTCCTAGACGAGATCTACACAACCGAAAACCAATCTGGAATCACAGCCACAAAATCACCTGACTCCAACGAGTCACCTGACTCCAGCGAGTCACTCGACCAAACACATCACGTTGACAGAACATCTCATAGGTATCTAATAACCTATATCAACCACATCATAACTCTCATGCAACAGCACGTCACCGCACATTACTGCACAACTCAACGTCTCGCCCTCAGATCACTGATATCATATTGCAGATCACCCTCAAACCAAAAATGGTCGCCGTCAGCCGGTAAAACAAACATGATGATCATCGTCCAACATCAACCCCTTGAGTCCCTAGACTCGTCCATCGAGTAACCAACCCAGACTTGCATCTTACACTTACCCATTTTCCTCACATCCAGAACTCACACGGCCTTTCGGTTCCCAACCAAACAATCGCGTCAGTCCGAATAGGCTATGCCAACCAAGGCTTCTCCAACCTCTTACTCTCAGAACCACCATTTATACAAACAACCGTTATGCTAAAGCATAACACTTACCACCGTCGATAGCCACTCCTCGACTCCAAGAACTCTACGCAGTTCTAAGTCCTCAAACAAAACAAAAAGTCAGACTCTCAAGAGTCTACTAGAAACCCACCATATGCATATCATAGCCGCACTACTCCAACAAAATTCTCGCTCTGCCACGAACTAGAAACACAACCATACGCGCACAATGGTCAACGATCCTCAACTGATCATTGCAAAAGAACTCAACGTCTCAAAACCAACTTCCTTGTCTATCAAAACCAACAGCATCGGGAGCACAACCCACATCACACAACAAACCACACAGACTAGGTTACCACGACCTATCATGTTTACCCCACTTATACGTACTCTTTTACGATCTTTCACCCCAAAAAAATACCAACCCCATCATGCAATTCTTTACGGTCTTTAACCGCGAGAGCAATCGGATCCCAAGTCACACACACAGATATTTAACATCCAAAAAGGCATGAAGAACCCGTCTTCCAACCACCCGATCCTGACAATACACGCCCTTGAGTCACAACTCCAAGGGTCACAACACGGATACAAATCCATTGAGATTCCACACTCTCAGGACACAACCAAAACCTGAACCAATCAAAACCTGGTATCTCCGTCCACCCGAGATGAAACAACGCGCACCAAACAATCGTCTATAAGATAATCGTCTACAAGATAACTCTCTCTCACTCCATCCAAAGGAAAGAAAAAGGCCAATAAGAAACCATGGCCAAACCTCAGCGTACTGCCGGAGTACTCCCAGTACTCATCAACACTTAGCCTCTAACGAACTCTGAAATTCCTACCCAAGGCCACACCGACTACAATCACACAGCTGCCATCAATTCCGATCGCAATACTTAGATCATCAGCTACACCAAACTCTCAACGCTCAGACCTTATTCACACACATGAACACCATCCATCCACATACATGGTATAACACATACCATTGCGCCCAAAACCTCACTTCACAAGGTTGTGCTACACAACTTAACTCCTACTAGGCAAACCACAATCACGTCACGGCCTCGAGCCCATAATCTAAGGCACAACATCAAACAAAGGGGACCCACTCCTGGGACCTCTCATCCAGAGTTACTAATAACCCTAACAACCATGCAGACACCTTCCGCACTTCGGCTCTCAAAGCAAAAGTCGATCACAAGCATCATACCTTATGATTTGTCACCTATCATCCTAGGCTGGCCAAATCACACGGTATATTAATGAACCTTATTACTCCACACTTCATTTCCATGGGTAAACAACATACCCATCTCTGAACAAGGTGGAACACAAACAACCTCTGGACGTATCACACTCAAGGTACATCGTCTCAGCACTATCCAACCGCGTGCACCCGGCATGGTTCTTAAACACGATCTCCTAATTGCTAGGATAACGGCCAAACCACTGACCTGCATTCCCGTAGGAATGTCACAGAATCGAGACTTATCGCAGGAACTCATGCTCTTCCCAGCATAACTGCAACTTATACTCATTCCCACATCATTGGGCTCACTCACTCGGAACTCAATGCTCAAACCTCAAAGAGGTATACAACGTCCAAGGTTATCAGAACTACTCTGACTACCAACAACATCCTTGGATGCTACTCTGGCTTCCGTCAACATCCTGCTGACCACCATCAACATCCTGACTACCAGGGAATATTTCCAGAACCACTCACATTCTGCTATCTCTACAGACACCTGGCCGAGGATTACTACGCTCTCATCTACTAAGTTCCTGTTCATACTTCATCCTGAGTACACGGCTCATGACATAGCATGGCTCACGACGTACCTAATCCATCACATGGTCGAAACCACGTGCACCAAAAGGCTATCCTTACAACTTCTAGTAACTTACTCTTAAGCGAAGCCAGCTACCCAAGCCAAAGCCATCACCTAAGCTTCGACTATACCTGAACAAAACTCTGCTCAAACCTTCAACGGTTTGACAATCGAAGCCGACCTCACACGGCTAAACCCAACTCACTGAGGAGTTCCACAACATCCCCAGTGATCGACTCTCATCCCATACCGTACCTCTGCAACTGATAACAACCGAGTCGCACATCCAAGACCCAAACCACGGTCTCATCGTCTCGAAAGGGGTACAGGTTATAATGAAAGAAAACTTGAAACACGACAACCTAAGGTCGATCTATCATGTTATTCCTAACACATACCACATAATAATGCTGACACATAGCCATAAAGATTATGCAGACACAACACTGATACCGAGGAGAACCAACAAGAATGACATGTCACTTTGGATAACCTACTCAGATTCCTTGCTAGAAGTCACGTCCGTGAAATGCCTTTCTAACTTGGCTCCCAAATATGTTAATCCAAACGGCCGAAGGCAAGACTAGTCAATCCTAAGGTCCAACCTCCATGCTCACATATTCACGACATCAACATGCTCATGTTCCAAACACAGGCAACCAAGCACACACACATCCTCACAAGTTGATGCACCCTCTCTCCATGGCTCATAGGTATTCGAACCCAGAGCTCTGATACCAACTTGTCACGCCCCAAAATCCAGAGTCACGTGAAAATCCACCAAACACCAATTTTATGAAAAATATAGGTTTTCATATATTTAAATTCGCCTATTGAAACCAATGGAATACCCAACAAAAGGATCTCTCATAAATAAATAATATACAGATCCAACATGTATACGATATATCGCCTTATGGCGTACAAAACTTGCCTTCAGGAACAGGCAAACCAAAAAAAGAAAACTATAAAAGTTTTCTGCCACCGCAGGCATGACCAGACCTACTCCTCATGCACATCATCACCTGAAAATGGTTTTACAGAAAATTTCACCCGTGAGCCGAAGCCCAATAGAAAACAAACTATAAAGCTATAAAGTAGGACATATGCAATCATATAGGGTGGGAGCTAAGCTCAACCACATAATCCAAAACGATTTTCCACAAACCCCATGTTTTCCCATCAGACAACACAAGTATCCCAAAACGATTTTAATACATAAAACCCATGTTTTCATCCTTTAACCCATGTATTGCAACAAATGCAAATGATCAACAACAGTTAAGAAAAAATAGTTCTCAAAAATATTGTTCCCTTGCGGAATGTACCATCGCAAAAAAGAAAAAGAAAAAGATCCTATGTATCGACTCCATCACAAGGGGACAGAGGTAGCAACTACAAATTCCTGCCCCTTTACCCAATCCCCATACATCATGGGACCGGGTAGGTAAATGCAAGTTCTATATGGAGCACCACGACGAATCGCTTCATTTACGGGCGACAACCCGAACGTACAAAGCACCCAACCAACTCAATTTATGGGGACTAACCCAAAGGTACAGAGCACCTACGCTGCGTACATTTTCATACTTACACCGAGGGCAACTCATGCCACATACACGTCATCCCGGTACATCTAGATAATCTTCTCAAAACTGAAAACATTTCACAATATACATTAAACATGTATATGTAGATCCATCCATCAACATGGAGATCAAACAAAACATTTCAAAATGCTTTTCCACATTTTCAATCAAACATTTCAAAACCTGAGACTCAACCCCAAGGGTTAGCTCTAAATCTCCAAAACACCGAGTGATGAGATTTTTACAAAACGATCATTTTCTACCGTTTTCAAGAACACCCTTTGAAAATCTTCTTGAAAACAAACCACCCACAGGTCATATCATGTAATAAACCAAGAAAAACATAAAATATGCTTTTTATCCGAAACAAGGTTTAAACATAAAACATGATATATAACCATTTCAACTGGGGAAAAAGCATACAACTACATGTAGCATATCTGGCCAACCATCACTGTCACGTCCTGACCACCCAGATCACGTGAACCACCCACCAACAAACACCCAAGGAACAATAAATTTGATAAAAAGTTCCACAGAGGATGAAAAACAACCTTTCCGAAGCATTTCCCCAAAAACGGATGAAAAACGATTTGAAAATCTTGACATACCTTCATTCTTTTGATCATAACTTTTTCTACAAGAAGAATTTTAAGGTGAGAGAGATGCCATTGGAAAGAAGACGTTTGGGGATTCAATTTGTGTATAAGAACGACCCAATTTCGAGTCCGGATGAGAGAGATAACATCAAAACAAAATGGCCC
This sequence comes from Heliamphora pulchella, assembly GCA_032270985.1. NCBI lineage: Eukaryota > Viridiplantae > Streptophyta > Magnoliopsida > Ericales > Sarraceniaceae > Heliamphora > Heliamphora pulchella. The sequence continues at coordinate 8,040 of JAULJZ010061760.1, forward strand.
TGCGCAGCCAGTTTGTTCGAGCGGACATCAGGTGCTCGAGCGAGCTACCACCCGAGAAAAATCCAAAAATTTTTGTTCTTGGTGTGCTAAGCCTCCAAACCCTCAAACACCCACTAACCATCATCTTAACCACAAATTAAAGCCTCCAAACACCTTTTTAACACCCTCGGATATACCTAAACCCGAAACTACCACAGAACCTCGAAAGGAACATTTTAAAACCCGATTTCATCCAACCGAAATCAACTCAAATGCCTTTTTAAACCAAAACTCTGTTTAACGAAACACAAAGCGATTTTCCATGCATTTTTAACTGGTCAAAATACCTATAATTGCACGTAGTACCCTTTAACAACAGTAGAGTCTAGAATTCTACCTCGTTGAGCTAAAAGCTCGACGTCTCGATCCATGTGCAAAAACGAACTTCGTTGGAATAAAATTATGTCTGTATGAAAGCGTAGACCACGATGCTAATACTAAGAATCTGTTGTCTGATCGTCGAAAATCGAACCTCGGGTCCCCGAGAAGTTTGAGAGAAGGCAGAGAGAAAAATGTGGAAACTTAGGAGTTAAGTTTTGAAAATATCTTTTGAAAAAATCTAACTCCAGATATTTATAGGCCTCCAAAATATCATTTTTTTTGAATTTTTGAAATTCGCACTGCAACTTTTCGCAGCCCCCGGGACCAACCCGTAAAATCTCTGAACCGAACATGCGTCAAAATCATAATTTTTTATAGAATCTCGCGCCAGGCCTCCACCGCTCGAGCGCCCAACCACAGCTCGAGCGGACCCCTGCCGACATACTCCTCTGCCATACCGTCACTTGAGCGGACAACCACCACTCAAGCGGTCACCATCCAGACCCATTCTTTGCCCCCAGCCCGCTCGAACGTACACCCACCGCTCGAGCAGTCAACGCTGGGAGAAAAACTGAACAGAAGAAGCAAGATCAAATTTAAATTCTTACTCCTGTGAACACTTAGATCATTTCCCAAAAAGAAAACGGGTCAGGGTCTCACAAAGTATGTCAACACTTTTGAGCAAATGAGTTGACACCCTAACAAATTTGTTCAAGATGTTTTAGGTATCAAAAATTAGTGTTGGCACAAATAGATTTTGTGTCGACATAAAAGATCCGAAGCTCTCTGCACTCAAGAAAAGTCAGCACAAACTAAGTTTGAGTCGACACAAAAGTGGTTTCTCCCTTTTGTTATCTGAAACTTTGAGTCGACACAAAAGTACCGAGGCCACCTGTAGAATTTTGTGTGTCGACACAAATTGAAGACGAGTCGACATAAATATCCCGAGCTTGCCTAAAGAATTTTTCAGTGAACACCAAAGTTCAAATGAGTCGACACAAAACTCCCGAGGGTTCCTGTAGAATTTTAGTGTCAACACCAAGGCAAAATGAGTGGACATAAATTACCCTCTTCAAAAATCTGAAGAACCATTGAGTCGACACCAAAACCAAATGTGTCAACACCATTGTGTTGGTGAGAAAGATTACAGAAATTGTGTCGACCTCTTCGAAGATCATAGTTGACCCAACCACTTGAAGAACCATGCCGTAGACATTTTGTGTCGACCCAAAAGTATTTGTGTCGACACCTGCGATGAAAATTCAAACTCGCTGTAGAGTTCAATAGTTGGATTTTTGGCATTAAATGCCCTCACCTACCTCCAACGGTCTTGAAGACTCAAGAGCTTATATAAGGAGTTACTCCTCAACATTAATCTCTCTAGGGACTTACAATCACTATTCTATTACTTGATTCAAACTCAAAATCTGCAAGTTTTCATTTATTGTTGTAACTCCATCTCTTATACCTCATCTATCTTTACCTCTTCATTTATTGCTAATCAGTTTCTATAAAGAGAGTGAGTGATTCTCATTTAAACATTTTATTTATTGTATCCAAGCGTGAGTCACCCTTTGTCTTTTGAGTGGGTGTGTAAATCTCATCAAAGAAGAGTTTAAGAGTGATTAGAAGAAAACAGGGGATTATTTTCATAGGATCATCTTGTGGCTGTTGTAAGGCTTTTGAATGTGCCTGTAAACATTCGTATCTTGGTGAATATTCTCAAGGGAAGTCTTGAGATTGTAAGGCTTTGAATGCGCCCGTGAAGCATTCTACATAGTGAAAATTCTCAAAGAGAGACTTGAGGAGTAGACATAAGCTTTGAAAAAGCCCAGCCACTATAAATCTTTGGTGTCTTGTTCATTCTCTCTATCTCTAACCTTTTTAATATTTGTATTACTTTAATCTTTGATTATCTTGCTATAATTATTTGTAATGTTAAAAGGTTTTCAAAAGGTTTTAAAAATTGTTATTATCTTTTTAAGATCCAATTCACCTGTCTCTTGGGTTGCCTAGAACTAATAGAATTAGACACGCTATCGATACGGCTATAGCACAATATTTTAGTAAATCTATCTTGATTACAGGAAACGGTAATTGTTTCGACAATTATTCCAACTCATTATGCTAGTACAGTTTGTATGTATTGAATAGCGTGTTGGGATAATTAATATTATACTGACTATATAAATTAATTTACACCCCATAATTATTATGAGTACTTATACTCTTAATTTCAAAATAATTATTTAACACAAATATTTAATGTTCGTTATTTTGATTCATTAAAGGGTGTGATTTTTTGCGAGTCTATAATCCTTGTGAATTGGATAACGGCATTACGTATATAGTGGATATTAATTATTGACGAAATTTACGTCTTGACAAGGGATTAATTATACCCCTTAAGGAAGCTTATAAATTTTGATCATGTGAGACCTTACAAGTGGATTTTATAATTCGTCATATCAAATAAGTTAAGCGAAAGATCTTAAGAAATTACTAAAGAGGTCGATTAAATATAATTGTCAGTAATTTAATTTAATCGACGAGTATCTGTAATCTTAATGTAGAGAGCATAGTAAGTATTTAATAACAGGAGCTCGAATAATTAGTTTTGAGAATAAGGCCTGGAGTACAATTATAATTATTTAGTGGTATAGTTTGTAATATATGTTTTTAGAAAATTATTTCTAGATTAATGTGGATTTTTCTATTTATATTAGAAACATGTGTCTTATTTACTCCTTAGATCCCTACTGTAACTTATTTATATGTTGTTGTAACCTTGGCCGTCCGATAGAATATTCATTCAGTCTCCAATGTTTTCCACATTTTTGTGAGAGACAAAAAAATGAGAGGTAGCCAAACACGGTTAGAAAGAAAGAAGGATCAGAGCCCGCACTCTGTTATGGTTTCAGTGTTTAGGAATACAATAGAAGATCTAAGCAGAGAAGAGATTGCCGATTTTTTTGCTATGATGATCTTCATATTCAAGTTCAAAGTGCAGAAATGTGATTAAACCAGTGGGATCAAATAGGTATAATCCCTATTTCGCTTTATGAGAGTATCAGGTTTCTATTTCGGGGTTCGGGTATGGTTTATGTTCATCTCGTACAAATTTCATCCAGATGGTTTCCCATTCGTCTGGACAAAATGACGTAGTACAGTTCTCTTTATCATATGTTCTTCACCCCGCGTAACGTTTGATTCGATCCGTATGCACCTACTTAGTTTCCTAAGACTCTAGCCCCTTCAAGTGGTATCGGAGCAGTTTTTGATCCTACATATGGGTTGAATCAAATCCATGCTATCCATTTCTGTGATCTATGCATATTGAGTTCGAGTAGGATAGAACTGTGTTAATCTTTATTTTGCAATGTTCTATCCCGACTTTATAGTCATACATAAATGTATGTTTGATTACATATCTTGTATGATGATTAGTTTTTAGTTTCCATGATGTTTGAATCGTGGTAGAATTAATGTGAACTCCATTTGAGGCATAGGATCCTATGTAACATTCTCTCTCTTATAGATTGAATGTGAACTCTTGATATAGAGGCATAAGAATCGAGCTTGTAATCTTCAACAGGTTAACGTTGAAGATTGAATGAGTTTTGAATGTCACTATGACTTTATCCTTCAGTTTGTAGAGTTCTTATGTGATAGAACTGGTTTTGGATAAAGAACAGCGCAGTTAGAACTTTTTTTCGCGATGTAGAAAATCTCGATACGTCTGGATGCCCTAGTGTCCGTCCGGATGGAAAAGGTTCTGGAGGAAAATCGTTTAGATGGCCTAGTGTCCGTCCAAACGAAAAAGGTATTGGTGCAAAATCGTACGGACGACGGACAATCTTTCTAGACAGAATTGGAGCAATGAGCAGTTTGGTCAAGGATTGAGCCAGTGTGTTTGCAATTTCAACAAGAATCAGGGTTTTGATATGACGAAAAGGTGCTTGGTTTTAAGGGTGCTGGCCCTTGACCTAACCCGGGGATCTAGAGGTGGCTCAGGAATTCTGAAATGACTATAGAAGCTGGGATTATTTGTTTATTTATTGTCATATACATTTTATTATTGTTTATGATTTTTGTTGTGGATGTATAATTCTTGACAATATGGACAGCCATTGTTATTGCATGCTTGACAAATGGTTTAATTTAAAAGAATTCACTTTTTTGAAATTGTTTAATACGTGTAACTGGATAATAAAATTAAATTCTCATGTTTTATTTAAGATTTTTTTTTCATAAAAAGGAAGAATTAACAATTTTATTAGTTACACATATAATACGTAAAAATTGGTTTTAACCGAGATCTTTGTAACATGTGGTTTATTTCAAAATTATGAATTTGTTAAATTTAAATAGTTATTATAACCCTAAAAATTATTTTAAAAACTAAATGGGTGAGAGAATTTATTCACATATAAATTTCACGGTCTCCATCACTAATTTGTAGGTGATGTAATTAATTTCGTGTGTTAGCCTTAGTGTCTTCCTCCCCATCAGACGGAATTAGTTGCAGTATCACCGGTACAAATCTCATTTAGGGATAATTTTGGATAATTGTTAGTGTGGATCACTTCTCCATCTAAAGGGTTCATTGCGAAGTAATTGATTTGAGATTTAGTGATGGTATATACTTAGTTATAAATAATAGTATCTTCTCTATCTGAGTCACTACTATTATTTATAAGACCGAAACTATTTTAACTATTTAATTTTAATCGGCATGGTCTGTTGCTTAGATAGTAAAATTTATAGGAATTGGTCTATCTGAACGAATGATAAATAGTAGACGACCTTTTCATCGAGGCATGCTATTCACGGTGTACTAGGCTGCTAGCGAGTTCTTTTTAAAAATGGTAGATGGAACCAAATTCTAAAATGAATTCAAAGTTTTTACTCATCATAATTAATTATTTTTAATTATGTGATTCTTACATATTAAAATGGATTTTAATCCATTTGCGACCAAACTCAAATAGAACAAACTAATTAGACCGAATTATATTAACAAGAAAAGGAATATGGATATTGTGTTAACTACCGAGGATTATCAGTTTCAGCTCACAGAGATATGTCCACCTAAGTCA
>JAULJZ010061771.1:0-13497 GCA_032270985.1 Heliamphora pulchella
TGGTCGAGCTAGCTCCCACCATATGATTGCATATCCTGCTTTACAGTTTTATAGTCTGTTCCTATTGAGCTTTGGCTTATGTGGTGGGTTTTTCTAAAAACTTTTTCCGGTGGACGTGAGGAGATAACCTAGATGCCCGTTGAGACGGAAGACTAGTTGTAGTTTCTCCTGTTTTGTGCATACACCTCGTCATGTGATGCCTGTTTCAGAAGGCGGGTTTTGTACGCCTTTTGGCGATATACTTATGCATGCATGAGATTGCATGATTTACAATTTTTATGAGAGTTGAACTGCGAGAATATTTATTCAAACGTTGGCTTTGATTTCTAATTGTACAACCTATTTTCTTAAATGGGTGTTTTGGTGGGCTTTCGCGTGACTCGGATGTTTGGGGCGTGACATATATTTGATGTGTTGGTTTATTCCTTTAATCGTTGTATAGAACAACATGTTTATATATTTGTGTTATGCATACGGGGATTTGGTTTCGTTTCTTTGTTCGATTTTTCACCCAGCGATGACCGCTCGAGCGGTGGTCTGTCTGCTCGAGCGGGCTTGTGGCAAAGAGTTATGTCAGTAGGGACCGTTTGAGCGGTGGGTCCGCTCGAGCGATGACAGCCTGGCGCAAAACTCTATAAAGACAACTCATATCTTGATTTTTGGACCAAAGCTTGTTTTACAAGCTTCTTCTCTCTCTCTCTACACAAACCTTTACCTTCTCTCTAGCATTTTGGTAGGCCCAGGCATAGTTTTTGGCGATCGAATAGCAGATCCTTGTTATTCTTACCGATGGCTCCGCATCCATTCAGATAGAAACTCGTTTCAACGACATTCATTTTTCGTCAAGGTTCAAAGTTTCGAGTTTTTAACTCACCAGGGTAGGATCGTAGACTATCTTACTATTAAAGGGTGCTACATGCTATTAAATGTTTGTCTACCGTTTGAAAATGCTATAAATGTTAGATTTTTGTGGATAAACCACGTTTGTTTGAGTAAAAGCATGTTTGACGTTTTCTTATGGTTTTTTACATGTTGGTGGACATGTGGATGTTCGTGGTTTTCAAAAAGGTAGTTTTGAAAATGAAAGAATTTATGTAAAGTTATGAAAACCTAACTTTTGAAGGTTTGGGGGTAACCCACAGGGTTGAGTTGTGATTTTAAACGTTTTGGTAGAAACGGTGAAAACATTTTGAAAATGTTGGTTAGTCTCCATGGTTGAGTGGATGACGTGGCGGATAGCTGTTGGATGTTTTATACATGATTAATGTATGGTTTTAAACGTTTTTGTAGTCGAGCTACGTGTTTGTTTTTAACGATTTGATAGATGTGCCGTGACAATGCATGTGTATTTGGGCCGCCATTACTCGTCGGTGAAAGTTCAAAAATTTTATGCAAGTACGTGCTTCGCTCATTCGGGTTAATCCCCGTAAATAAAGTGGTTGCCCTAGTGGGAGGCGTGCGTTGTTATGACTCCGTACAGAACTTGTCACTACCTAGTGGGTCTTTGTATGATTTGGGTCTATGGAAATGGGTAAGAGTGTGTATAGTTGTTACCATTGTCCCGTGTGTGACAGAGCCGGTACATAGGAATCTTTGTCGGTTGTGTGAACCGAGCAGAAAATAACGTTTTGTTACTGTTTCCTTTAACTGTTGAAGTTATTTGCATTGTATAAAATGCGTAGTTTTAAGGATGGAAAACTATTGTAAGGCTCATATAGTTGGGTCGATTTTATGCTATGTGATTGCATATCCTGCTTTATTATATTATAGTCTGTTTCTATTGGGCTTTGGTTCACGTTGTGGGATTTGAAAACGTTTTTCAGGTGACTATGATCATGAGCGTTGATCTAGTGGAGTCCCAGAGGCGGAAGACTTTTATTTGAGTTTTCTATTTTGCTATGGGAATCATATACTGTTACATATATTGCTTGTTCCTAGAAGCATGTTTTGTAAGCCTTGAGGCGATTACATTATGCATGTATGAAATGTTTGTTTTGATCGAGAACCCTTGGGTTGACAGTAGTCGTTGTTTTGGTTTGGGTTTATGTCTTCAAAGCTTCATTTTTAAAGTTGAAAAGTGGTTTCTTTCTCAAATAACGGTTTTATTTCCTAAAATTTGTTTATTTAAAACCTTGTTCAGAGGCCATGTTTTTAGGTGTGTTTTTTAGACTTGAGAAGATTTTTTGGTTTCTGGCTGGAAAAACTCTCATGCGTCTCACCACTCAAGCGAGCCTCTAAGCGCTCGAACGGATAGCTGCTATGACCAAAAGTTGGTTTTTATTTGGAAATGAGGTTTTCGCGGGAAAAGCTTGGGTTTATACCTTTTGATACAAAATGGTATATTTTGTTAATTGTTTTACAAATAAAATCTCATTTTCTTCTTGATCTTTAACCCATTGAGTTCAGGCAATTTTTGTGGATTGTAGTATTCCAAATGATTGTTCCGTGGGCTTTTTACATGACCCGGGTTTTGGGGAGTGACATGACAAGTGAGACATTGAGCAACAAACTGAACCATCTCTCTCTTCATTCCCTTCCACCAAAGCTGACGACGCAGATCATGATACATCTTGGTGCCTCCTGAGTGTACTGTAAGACAAGAATGGTGGAAGTCCCGTAACACGTCATCGCGGCACGAGTCTGGCACAAATACTTTCCTTGCAAACCTCAAAGTCTGATCCGGACTCACAATCCTTCCGTTGGTGTCCTTCCCATTGGCCACACTATCCCTTAGCATTTGAGCCTCTTAATCCATTTGCTGAGCCTCTAGAACATGGGCAACTAATGTAGGCTGTGAAACCACATGTCGCACCCTCCTTCGTCTCTCTGAGACATAAATCAAACTCGCTGATCTCCCTGAGCATGTCCCACTCCTGCATAGCAACAGTGGCTAGTACGCCAAGGGGTCTTCTACTAAGAGCGTCGGCCACAACATTGGCCTTCCCCAAGTGATACTGAAGGTCAAAATCATAATCTTTCATAAACTCCATCCACCGTCGGCGTAGATTCAGGTTCTTCTGTGAAAACAAGTATTTTAAACTCTTGTGATCGGAGAAAATCTCAAAATGCTCACCATAAAGATAATGCCGCAATGCTTTCAAGACAAAGACCATGGCTACCAACTCCAAATCATGTGTCGGCTAACTCTGTTCATGAGTCTTCAACTGCTGAGATCCGTGAACCACAACCCTACCTTCTTGCATCAAAACACAACCTAAACCATCATGCGACGCATCACAATACACTGTGTAACCCAAACCTCGTTCTGGAATAACTATCACTGGTGCACTTGTCAATCTCTTCTTCAATTCCAAAAATGCCAACTCATAGGCCTCATTCCAGAAAAACTTGACTCCTTTCTGCGTAAGGCGAGTCATCGGTGCGAAAAATCTAGAAAAATCCTTTACAAGTCCAAGAAGTTGCGAATCTTAAATACATTTTTTGATCGTTCCTAATCCAACACTATGTCAGTCTTCGAAGAATCCGCAGATACTCCCTCCTTTGATACCACATGTCCAAGAAATCTCACCTCAGGCATATACAAACGATGCTCTCTCAACAGCTATAGAGCAATATGTAGATGTTCTTCATGCATCTCCTTCGATGGTGAGTAGATAAGAATGTCATCCACGAACACAACCACAAAACTAACTACATACGGATGAAATATACAGTTCATCAAGTCCATAAACGTCGTATGAGCATTCGTCAAACCAAACGACATAACCAAAAACTCATAGTGACCATAACGAGTCCGAAAGGCGGTCTTTGCCATGTTCTCATCCCTGATCCTCAGTTGATGATACTCTGACCTCAAATCAATCTTCAAAAAGCAACTCGAACCCTTTCGTTGATCAAATAAGTCATCCATCCTTAGCATAGGATACTTTTTTTTCACCATTACCTGATTTTCGATAGTCAATATATAACCTCAAGGATCCATCTTTTTTCTTAGCAAATAAGGCTGGAGCTCTCCACGGCGACGTACTCGGACGTACAAATCCAATATCAAGCAACTCCTGAATCTGTACCTTGAGTTCTCGCAACTCAGCCGATACAAAATGATAAGATGGCATTGAAATAGGAGCAGCTCCTGGAACGAGATCAATAGAAAACTCTACCTCACGACTAGGTGGCAACTTAAAAAGATCGTCAAGAAAGACATCTAGATAGTCACAAACCACAAGGGGAAAACTCTCCTTGAACCCCAACTACCTCTTCCAGTATGAAATCAAAGTCTAAACAGCGGCCGACGACTTCTAAGTCATAGGATCTACCAACATGTCCCAACACCACATTCCCACCGACTAGGGGCTCTACACACAGCGTACTACCCAACGAGTTCATCTCCAACCCCAAAGTTGTCACACCCCCCCACTCTAAGGTGCGAAAAATCAAAACTTAGTATTCAAAATGGTATCTATACAAGTTAAACCAGATTTATTTATTCATAAATACAAAGGTATTATACATTTTAGGGATACGTTATCCCAACTACTCCAATTGGATTACACAAATGTTTCATACTCCTTAACCTGGTACCAAAATAACTTCTGACTGACGACTGTGGACCAACTCTTCTAGCCATTCTTACTATCTGCAATCACAAAGTTTACAGGAGAGTGCACTTAGTATTATATTGAACAAGATGAAAAATAGTCATTTAAGAATACTAAAAAAAACATTACGCCTTTCACAAGAGAAGTAAAAATACTAAGTTACAAAATCTTACAATTTATAATGAACTTTTCTTAATCTTTGTAAAAATATAACTTTTCTTATTAATGCTAAATAGCTGCAATTTATCATTTCTTAGAAATAGTTTTGTATTCACAAGTACTCGTACTTGACAGGATGGTATAACTAAAGTTAAACCATTCCCAACATACAATTCCATTTAACATTTTCTTGGGCTAATACACACCCACGTAGGGCACTACACAATGCCTCAACAGGCTAACGCACACTCCTTTAAGCAATAGCGCACTGAAGAATACCTTGATAGGTTAACACACATCCCTTTCTGACGATGGGGCACCGCATATAACACACACCCCTTTCTGGCGATGGGGCACCGCATACTGCTTTAATAGGCTAATGCACACCCCTTTCTAACACACACACCCCTTAGCTAAATGTTCTATTTACTTTAATTAATCTTGGTGAATTCATAAGATTTTAAGTTTTCAAATAGATATCCAAAGATACCGTTTAAAATATAAATAAAACTTAGCTTAATGTTTTATTTCCATACTTTAAATTTTCTATACTTAGTCGTGACCTACAATCTAAAACGTTTAACATAAAACTTAAGCTATATATATATATATATATTATTTATTTATTTATTTTTTGTTACTTAACTTATTTAATTAACTCTTTAAATTTGAAGTCACCAATTTAAATTTAAAATAAACTTAGCCTATTTTCCCGAAGCTTCGAAGTTCCAAGAAGTAACTTCATATTTTCAATGAGTCTCTATAAAATATTTCCATAAACTGGGCGTCTTCAATAATCCAATTAATTTTTATCAGGACCAATTATGAAACTTCAGAAATAGAGAATGCAAACTCTAGGTAGTTCTCCCAAGTGGAAAGGAACAGTAAGGTCATTTGAGCTTTCTAGTTAATGAATGCCCAGATTGCATCACAATCAAAAGAAAATTATTTGCTATTATGATGAGAATGAGAGATTGATTTTCAAAAGTTATCATTAAACCAAGAAAAAAGGTTTGATAGCAGAGAGAGAGAGAGAGAGAGAGAAATTGACAGAGAGAGAAGAGAGAGACCGGATGGAGAGTCGCCGGCGGCGAGTGACGCGGGTGGTGGTGGCGCCGGCGTGCTTTTCTGCTTCAAGCTTCTTCGTCTCCCTCTCTAGCTTCGGCTGAAGCTTAAAATGAAAACCCAGAACCTTCTTCCCTCAATATTATTAGATCCCAATCAGCCGGCGTTTGGTCATTCTCTCAATTTGTTCAGAAATTGATTTTTGGTTGAAACGGTGGTTTGTTCACAGATTGAATTTTGGCCAAAACGGTGGGTTTTGAGGAGTATATAAAAGCTAAACAGAATGAAGACAACTGTCCCATACGTGGCAGCTTGGTGCTTAATCTTGTGATAAAATTTTTAATTCAAAAAAGAAATTTTTCTTTTAAAATTTAGGTATAACTTTCTAAGGTATTTTCATGATTTACGGTATCATCAAAATCTTCACTAAAATTTTATATCTATTTAATATATTTTATTATGATTTATCAACTATTACTATTTTTAATAGCTATAAAATTTTGAAATTAAAAAATTATTAAAAATTCGAGATAAACTCTTAATGTTATTTTATGATTTATCATGTAATCAAAATTTGTTATAACAACTTTATTAACTATATAATCAATTTCTCATATCGATCTAAAATTTAAAGTGATGTATGTTTTTGGGTTCGAATCATGACATTAAGCATAAGATTTTATTATGAATTTTATTTAAAGTTTTTCTACTAATATATTATTATTTATTATTTTTATAACAAATCGTAAAATATTATATTATCTTACGGGGTTTAACTAATTGGGACGAAAAATTATAGTTGACACGTGTCTTATTTTTATTAATTGACATGGTACGAACTATTACAAAAGTAGATGCAAAAGTAGATGAAATAAAGGAATGTGATGTCCCCGTGTCGATAGGAACACTGGCCCATGATCTGTACACTAAGAGAGTACCTCTGATCAATGAAGTAGTAGCTACAGCATCAAGCACGACTGGTGCCTCGGAAGAACGAGGATCTGTAATGACATACACTCTACCCCATGGTATCTTAGTCTGTCTACCATGGCCCTGGACTGTTAACTGTCGCCATGAACTCTGTGCAAAGCAAGATAAACTAGTAAACTTGACCCCGTACTGTACGATACTCATCGTCCCCTAAGTGGGATAATAGAACTCCACTAGATAGATATCCCTTGAGGACTCGAGAAAGTATTTCTCTAGAAATATCCTAGTAAAAGCTGCTCACGTACCCTCCATGGTACTTCTTGCAAATTTCCACCACTCATGGGCGTCACCTCTCAGCTGGAGTACAGTAAATGCAACCCTTAGGTCATCCTCGACTATCTGTAGTTTATCTAGAATGCTGATCACAAGTTCTAACCATTATGTGGATATTGTGGGATCAATATTCCCAACAAAGGTAGGAGGGTCAAGACACTGGAACTCTCATATCACAACAGTTGCCTTCGGCTCGGATACTATCACCCCTCCCCTTGCAGCCTCGGCTAGCTAACGGTTGGAACCCACCATCTCACGTAGAAAGCCTACCTCGCCTACTGGTAATTTAGGAGCATTTGCATCATAGGCATAAGGGATTGGCGCATCCCCTAGGCCTAAACCACGGCCTCGTCGTCTCCGCACAAACATAACTTCTATATCAAATAAATATTGAACATAACAACATAAGATTCAGCTCATCATGTTATTGCAAACATCAACTACATAACCATGCTAACACTTAGCTATAAAGGAGCATGTAAACACATCTCACATACCGAGGATAACCGACAGAAGTGATGAGTCAATTTAGGTAACCCACTTAGATTCCCTACTAGGAAACACGACAACCAAAGGCATTTTTAACTTAGCGTCCAAGTTTGTTAATCAAAACGCCAAAAGGCAAGACTAATCAATCCTAAGGTCTAACCCCCATGCTCACGTATATACGGTATTTACATACTCAACATGTTTTGAAATATTTAGGTACATGCAATCAAGCACATGCAACCATCCTCATAGGGTGATGCAATCTCTTCACACGGCTCTTAAGTATTCAAATTCAGATCTCTAATACCAAGTTGTAACGCCCCAATTTCCAAATGATAAAACTTTACAGAAATTAACACAAAAACGGGATTTATTTGTAAAATGATAATCCTCAAAACATGCCATTTTAAGTTATAAAGGATATCCAAAAGATTTTCCATCCAAAAACTTCATTTTAAAAGAAAATCGAACTTTTTCACACATCGACTATCTGCTCGAACGATCAAAGATCTGCTCGAGCAGTGAGACACCTGAGAGATTTTCAAACCAAAAATCAGAAAATTTTTTCAAGTCTCAAAAACACACATAAAAACTTTTCCTTTAGACAAGGGTTTAAATAACCAAGGAATATGGGACAAAACGTTTATTTTATGAAGAAGTCACTCATTCAGCTCGAAAACGAATCATGAAAAGCTTTTAACCTAAACAAAAACAAAAGGAGAAACGACAACCAACCTAAGGTTTCTTTCTCAAAATCATAAAACATATATGCATCGGTATATTCGCCACGAGGCTTACAACATAAGCTTTCTATTTCAAAACATTATTGATCATAACATGTTCCAAAAACAAAAGAAAAACTAAGAAATTCTTGTGCTACCTCTGGCTTCCCAAGATCATCCTGAATGATCAAGTATACTGAAAAAGGTTTTCAAATCTCACACTATGAGCCAAGGCACAATAAGAAGCAGACTAGCATGAAATAAAAGCTAAACATGATAACACAAAATATATGAATATTCTGACTCACACGAACCTGAAAAACGATTTTACACAGCCCATAGTGATTTTTATGCAATATATGCATCTTCATGAGCTTTCACTGTAGGACCCAAAATCTACCCCTCATTATGCATCATTACGGGTTTTCACCGAGGGACCAATATCCGCCCCAACTAATGCATCGTTACAGGCTTTCACCAAGGGACCCATATTCGCCCTAGCTAATTCATCTTTAAACCAGAGTTTGCATGCACACAACCATGTACACTTACCACATTTTATGTATCAATTTCATCCACCTAACCATAGAGACCAACGAACATTTAAATGAGGCTCAACCCCAAGGATTAGCTCATAACCTCCAAATTTAAGTTTTCGTAAACATTTACATAATTTCTTTCGATTTTCAAACCCCTCTTTTCGAAAATAACACAACACATACGCCCACCAACCTTATAATGAACCATAAAAATGCACAACATGCTTTTTAACTGCCCAAACATGGCTTAAACACAAAATATTTGAGATTTAAAGCATTTTTAAATGGTAGAAACGCATAAAACTTCACATAACACCCCTTTAAGATAAGATAGTCCAGGATCCTACATCGGTGAGTTAAAACTCAAAACTTTAAACACTGGTGAGAAACCAAAGTCACCAAAACACGATTTCGTTCGGATGAACACGATGTTCCCGGCAAGGATACCAAGGATCGACTACCTAAACGCTAAGATCCGAATCTGAATCAAGTCGAAAGCTAGGGAGAAGGTAGAGTTTTGGTGAGATTTTTCTAGAGAGAAGAGTGGAAACATGCAAAATAAGCTTTGGCACAAAGATCAAGGGATAGGTTGCCTCTAAAAAATCTCACGCCCGACTATCCACTCGAGTGAACAAAGATCCACTCAAGTAGTCTCCCACTGACCCAACTCTCGGCTACAAGCCTGCTCGAATGAATAGAGCACTGCTCGAGTTGTCATTGCTGGGTGAAAACTCGAACAAAAGACGCATGACCAAGCTCACTCATGCATAACACATAGAAACATGCTATTTTAAAACGATTAAGGCAATAACTAACACATCGATTAAACATACAAAAATAAAATGGAACCAGGTTTCATAGAACACCAGAAGCCGGCAGGGCTATTACAATGCTTTCCTGTACTAGAATGGAAGTGGGAGCACATTACCAAGGATTTTGTGGTTGGGTTACCACGATCACCCAAGGGAAATGACACTATTTAGGTAATTATAGATAGATTGACAAAGTCAGCATAGTACCAATTAAAATGACATTCCCTACGCATAGGTTCGCACGACTTTACATTGGTGAGATCATTCGTTTACATGGGGTACCAGTTTCAATCGTATCAGATAGGGATCTGCGTTTCACGTTTATATTCTAGCCAAGTCTACAAGAGGAGTTGGGAACTACATTGAAGTTTAGCATGGCATTCCATCCATAAACTGACGGCCACTTAGGAAGGATTGTTCAAACTTTGGAAGATATGCTTAGAGCATGCGTTCTAGACTTTAACAGAAGTTAGGAAGAACATTTGTCGCTAATTGAATTTGCGTTTAATAATAATTTTCAATCGACAATATGGATGGCCCCTTACGAAGCATTGTATGGTAAAAAGTGTCAAAGCCCCATCTGTTAGGAAGAAGTCGGGGAAAGAAAACTACTCAGCCCCAAAATTGTGCAAATCACCACCAACAAGGTAATGTTGATTTAATAAAGATTGAAACAATCTCAGGACAGACAGAAGAATTATGTGGATAATCGAAGACGTGATTTGAAATTTAAAGTTGGGAATCGCGTATTTTAAAAATATTAGCGTGAAAATTTAGTGAGATTCGGGAAGAAGGGAAAGCTGAGTCCCCGCTATATAGGGCCATACGAGATCGTTAAAAAGAATTGGAAGTATAGCATATAAATTGGCCCTACCTCCAGAGTTGTCAAGATTACACAACGTATTCTACATCTCTATGTTGAAAAAGTACATGCTAGACCCTTCTTATATTCTAACAGTACAATCCGTCCATCTCAATCCCGACCTTACGTATGAAGAAAAGCTAGTGCAAATACTAGATAAGAAGGAGCAAGTTTTGCAAAATAAAGTTATTCCCTTAGTAAAAGTGTTTTGGCAAGCCACTCAGTTGAAGAAGCAACATAGGAGCGAGAAGATGACATATGAAAGAAATATCCGTATTTTTTTTGAATATGATACGTAAATTTCGAGAGAAAATTTCTTAAAGGAGGGTAGATTGTAATAACTCGTACCCTAAAAAGTAATAAAAATATGACACGTGACCAACTTAAATTTCTAACTTAATTAATTTAGATTCACGGAATAATATAGTATTCAAAAAAGTTTTTTGCAAATAAGTCTAAAACGAAATTTCTAGAAAAATCTGGTAAATAAAATTTAAATCAGAGGTAAATACCAAAATTCGCAAAATATTGATAATCACAAAAATTAAAAACTTATAGTTATAAAATTTTCATTAAAAATTCGTCTATACGATAATTCACAAAATAGCATTAAAAGTTTATATTAATTTTTAAAATTTTTTATGAGAATAAAAGTTTACATCGAAAAAATTATGCAATACGAATTGTGCAGAACTGTTAACGTGGCACCCACGTGTCAAGTTATTAACACAAAATTCCCATAATGTCTTAAGTTAGTGCAATGGATGAACTAATCCTAAGCAGCTTTGGATAGGCAGCAAATACAAACATAATTCCCATTTTACAACAAAAGAAGAAAAACCAAACGAAATGAAAAGTGTTAAAAAAGGGAACCTGATAAGAAAATTAAAAGGAAACCAGAGAGATAAAATTCTTTGTCGACAAGTGGAAACAAAAAGCAGAGATGTGAGCACCCGACGCTTCTCACGCCGCAACCTCATCGCTCGTACACCCAACCTCCACGCTGGAAACCACCGACAACACCGGCACCACCCCAACTAATGCATCTTTAAACCAGAGTCTGCATACATATAACCATGTATACATATCACATTTTACGTATCAACGTCATCCACCTAACCATGGAGACCAATGAACGTTTAAATGACGCTCAACCCCGAGAGTTAGCTCCCAATCTCCAAATTTAGATTTTCATAAACATTTGCATAATTCCTTCTGGTTTTCAAACCCCTCTTTTCGAAAACAACACAACACATACGCCCACTAACCTTATAATAAACCATAAAAATGCACAACATGCTTTTTAACCACCCAAACATGACTTAAACACACACAAAAAAATCAAGATTTAATCCATTTTTAAATGGTAGAAATGCATAAAACTTCATGTAGCTCCCCTTTGAGACAAGATAGTCTAGGATCCCACCTTAGTGAGTTAAAATTCGAAGTTTTGAACACCGGCGAAAAACCAAAGTGGCCAAAATGTGATTTTGTTTAGATGAACGCGAAGCCCCCTGCAAGGATACCAAGGATCGCCTACCCGAACGCTAAGATCTGAACCCAAATCAAGCTGAAATCTAAAGAGAAGGTAGAGTTTTCAAGAGATTTTTCTAGAGAGATGATTGAAAACATGCAAAACAAGCTTTGGCACAAAGATCAAGGCATAGGCTATTTTCAAAAAATCTCTGTAACGCCCCGACCCTTCACATGGCAACGATATTGTCCATTTTGGCCAAAGCCCTCACGATTTTGTTCTTTTTAGAGGGTCACCCATCCTTACATTGCTCCAGCGTAAGCACGCTTAACTGCAAAGTTCTGCTAGGGTCTCTACCATTTGGGAAAATGTCTCGTTGTCTATAAAGGTATAAGGGTTTTTTTTTATAGCTCAGGAACTCCCTCCATTTCCTTTCACAATCCACCCCCTTTAGGGATGCACGTCCCCGTGCAGTAGCCTGTCAGCTCCGGTAGCTTGCCAATCCTTATCGACCTGCCCACTCAGTAGCCCGCCCACGTGTCACACGAGACGGTAGTGACCCACATTCGGAGGTGAGTAGAGTCGGCTCTGATACCATCTGAGCTACATCCGCTCTTAGATAAAAATATTCCCTACAACTTTCATGTTTATCACTAAGGTTAGATCCTAGGGCACTGGGGTCATTTATTTTATTTAAGTAAAAACCGTTTACCATTTTACTGACAAAAACACAGAAATTGGGCCTCTGTTGGCCACAGTTTTGGGGTATCAATTCAAGGGATCTAGGTCTGATATTTGGCGAGGTTTTAACTTAAGATGTCCCATACAAGTTTCATGTTTTGTGCTAGTGCAAGTTGTTTGGAAAATGTATGAGATTTTGGCCAATTTATAAAAAGGATTCAGTTAGCCTAAAAAGGGTTTGCAGAATGTATTTTTAACAGAGAATGCTCAAAACCTTTGGGGTATCATCCAAGGGTATTTTGGATTTTTTTGGCTCAGTATTTAGTTTAATATGTTATCTACATTTTTCATGTTTACCACTTTTGGATTTGGCTTCTGAAAAGGTAAGTTTCTGGTATCACAAAAATATGTGATAGAGAGGTTCGTCAGTCGCTGAATCTCAACAGTGAATTTGGGAAGGGCTTTGACCTATCAAGACTTCATTGTTTTGGTGGACAGAAAGATAAATATATCCTCTACAAGTTTTATGTTTTTACCCATGCTCGGTTCTCACTCTAACTTAGGGTTTTTAGGTCTGCAACTCAGAGTGGTTAAGATCTGACACTCTTTAGCAGAAATGGCATACCTGGAGTTCTACCTAACGAAATAACTTCAAACTAATTTCTTACGAAAGAGAACTCAAAACGATAGGTCTGGACACAAAAACTACTTTAATATCAGTTTTTTAAAATTAGTTATGTTGTTTTAAAATTCGTGGTAGAAAGTAAGTAAGCCCAGAAAATCAGGTTACCTAGAGTTTTAGTTGCTTAGCTCATGCGGTGTCCATTTTTGTTGTGGTTTCTTTGCATGCATATTATAAACCCACATAAACC
>JAULJZ010061782.1:0-13495 GCA_032270985.1 Heliamphora pulchella
TCAAAACAACGAATATTAAATATACGCAAATCAATAATTATTTAAGGATTAAGAGGATAAGCACTATTCATAATAACTTTAGGGTGTGAATTAATTTATATAGTCAGTATAAAATTAATTACTCCAAATGTCCAGTTCAATACACACAAAGTGTACTAGCGCAAAGAGTCGGAACAATAGACGACGCTATTATCTGTTCCCCGTAATCAAGACAGGCCTACTAAAATTCTGTACTACAGTCGTACTTATGGTATGTCTATTTTCATCTAAACTGTGAATATAAAACTTATATTCTGTAAGAACCTAAATTCTGATCTTCTGTGTACAAGCCGTACTCTACACACTAGATTAAATACTATACAGAATATCGGACATCCATTTATAATATTAAAAAAATTATACACATACATTACTCATAAAAATTCTCATAAAATGAAAAATTAATTTTATTAAAAAATAAAATTAAATATTAAAAACATAATTTTCAGTATACCAACCATAACACAAACTTACTCGATCCTTAGGTCCCAAAATCGATCCTTTTTCATTATCAAATCAAAATACACACGCCTAAATCCAACCCAAAAGGTTCCTCCCGCTAAACCCATAGCTCAACTATGAAAACATTTAAACAGTTATATATTAATCATGTATAAAAAGATCCAGTAGCCAACCGCCACAACACCCATCAATCATGGAGATCAATCAAAAACATTTCAAAATGTTTCCACCGTTTATCAAAATGTTTCAAATCTGAGACTCAACCCCAAGGGTTAGTTTCGAACCTCCAAAACACGATTTTCAAGATTTTCAAAAATCCTCTTTTTTCAAAACCACATTTTTTAAAATCATGAACATCTACAAGTCCAATATCATATAAAAAGCAAGAAAAAGCGTAAAACATGCTTTTTATCCGAACAAACATGGTTTAAACATAAAATATGACTTTAAAGCATTTTCAACTGGTAGAAAAGCGTATAACTACACGTAGCACTTTCTAAAGACAACATAGTCTAGGATCCTACCTCGTTGAGCCAAAAGCTCGATGTCTTGAAAAACGAACCTCAACGAAATAGGATTCAGTCTGGATAGATGCGAAACGCCTGGCACCAATACCACAGATCCACTATTTGATCGCTGAAAACCGAGTCATGGGCCCATCAAAATCTAGAGAGAAAAGGCAGAGAAAATGAAACTTACTCAAGAAGCTAACTTTTCAAAATATCTCCAGGCCTCTATTATTTATAGACCACGGCAAACTCAGGGGTTCAGTCGACTGGATGACGGAAAAAAATGACTTCTGCATTATAACAGGTTTTTCAACCCCAAACCAAACATGCCTTTTTCGAACCCGAACAAGCGCCAAATACATATGCACATGATGTTCTACTATGAAGAAATAAAATTCCAACACACTGAGGTCAAGAGTTAATTCCAACTCCGTCAACACTCAAATCATTTATAAAAAAAAATTGGTCGGGGTCTCACAACTCTCCCCCTCTTAAAGGAATTTCGTCCCCGAAATTCAACACTAAAGCTCAGGCCATAAGCCATCAATAATCTCTGATGCAACCCAGCGACACCGCACAATAGCAAAATGTCCCAGGCTATAGTCACACAAGGTAAACACGAATCAACCTCCATACGGACTACTCGTACGGGCAAGTCCCACTGACACCACTGACTTCTATGAAACATCCATAAAACATCGGGTCAAGGTCCAACTCACGCTGCAAAACCACGAAATATAACTCTCGCCGAACACAAACCACTCCAGCGACAAACGCATAACAAGAGACCAATCCACCATGGAACTTGATTCCAAACACTATCTACTCTAGAACATAGAGACTACCACCCTTGTTCCTACTGCCACATACCGGCTCAGTCGTACCTCACAATACACACCAAAGACTATCTCCACGAGTCCAAAGGCACGACGTCGACCCCTGACATTGATCACACGAAGTCACATACTACACGCACAAACTTTACTCAAGTTCTAACGATCACCCGACGACCACCGACATTGACACCACATCATTACCCTGTTAATGCTAACAACGCCATCACGAATCTGACATGACGCCGATCCATGAACAACAACACAAACAATCGACTCCAAAGAGAAGCTCACTTAACTCACCTGGAATACCAAAGAATGCATTTCATATCAACCATCATCTCACCCTAAAGAAACACTAGGTGATACACCATTGTCCCATATAAGGATCCACACGATCGAAGACCAACCTGGCGTCACAGCCACAAAGTCACCTGACCCCAACGAGTTACTTGACCTAACACGTCACATAGACAAAACATCTCATAGGTATCCAACAACCTATACGAACCCAACCATGTCTCCCGTGCAACCGCGCATCACTACACATCTCAACATCTCACTATCAGATCACTGATACCAAATCTACAGATCCACCACAAATCAAACATGACCACCGTCATCCGACATCAACCCCAATGTAGAACATATACATTAATTTATTGACTCCACAATAGTAAAATATTCAAAACTCAAGACTTGTCCGTCAAGTAACCAACCAAGACTTACCTCTTACGCCTAGCAATTTCCTCATATACAAAACTCATCACGGCCCTTCCATTCCCAACTAAACAATCGCGTCGGCCCGAATAAGCCAAGCCAACCAAGGCTCGTCAAACATCGAATCCTTTCTGACTCTTACCTTACCACATTCTCATATCACCGTTCGAACCAAAGGTTACGCCAAAACATAACACTCACTACAGTCGACGACCACTCCTTGACTGTAAGAACTCTGAGCAGTTCAAATCCCAAGCAGAACCCAAATCCAGACTCACAAAAGTCTATCAGAAACCCACCATGTGAATATCACAACTGTACGGTTCCCATAAAATTCCCACTCTACCAAGAGCTAGAAGTACAACGATATGCACACAACCAAGAACAAGCTACACACAACGGTTAACGATTCTCAGCTGATCATTGTAGAAAAGGACTCTACATCTTGACACTAGCTCCCTTGTCAACAAGGACAAGCACAAGCATTCCTGGTCTACCAACCCGACCTCACAGGGAACACAACCAAAATCTGAATCGATCAAGATTCTGACATCTCCATCCAACCAAGATGAAACAACTCGCACCAGACAACCGTCTACAAGAAAACTCTCTCCGTCAAGAGAAAAGAAAAGGGTCAAGAAGAAATCATGACCCATCTTCAACGTACTCCCAGTATTCATCAACACTTGGACCCCAAGAACCCTGTAAATCTAACCTTGAGGCCACATCGACCATAGCCACACAACTGTCGTCAACCTAGATCATGATACTCGGATCGTCCACTACACCGAGCTCTCATCTCCCAGACCTCATTCGCACACACACAAACACCATCAATCCTCATACCTTGTATAACATATCCCATAGGACTACAAGCTCATCACCAGTCATACATGGAGACACACGTCGACATTCCCATCGCGCCAAGACCTCACTCCACAAGGTTGCGCTACACAATCTAACTCCTGTTAGGCAAACCACAGCCACATCACGGCATCGAGCCCACTGTCCAAACAACTTAAATAGAAAGCGCACGACGCCACACAAAGGAAATCCAATCCTGACACCTTTTATCCAAAGTTATTTGGACTTCTGCTCTCAAAGCACACATCGATCACAGGCATCATAACCCACGATTTCTCACCTATCACCTAAGGCCAGCCAAATTACGTGGTACACTGCTGAACCTTATTACTTCACACTTCGTTCCCATGGGCAAACAACATACCCATCTCTGAATCTAAGGTCGAACACAAACAACCTCTAGACATATCACACCCTATCTAAGCACTAAGCCAACCACACTATCGAACCCTTCTACGGTTTTTTTAAACCTCATGCATCCAGTACGGTTCCCAAACACGATCTCCTAATCGCAAGGATAACGACCAAACCACAAACCTGCATTCTCGTAGGAATCCCATAGAACCGATACTCGTCTCATGTTAGAATCGTAACCTGAACCCTTACACATTCCAACACAACCGCGACCCATGCTCTTCCCAGCATATCTGTAACTCATACTCGTCCCCATATCCTCGAGCTTACTCACTTATAACTCGATTCTCAAACTTCAATAAAGTATACAACATCTAAGGTCATCGGAACTACTCTGACTACCATCAGCATCCTCATATGCTACTTTGACTACCGTCAACATCCTGTTGACGACCATCAACATCCTGCTAGCAGGGAATATTCCTAGAACCACTCACATTCTGCTATTTCCACATACATACGGCCAAAATCACATACATCAAACCTTAACCGAAAGGGGTTATCACTATCCACAAATCCAGTCATAACAACTGATTTTCGAGGGTCTTCGACACCCCATCACCCTTACTCACAAGGGGCTATCCATAACACAACCTCCACTCTCAAGAGGTGCCAGCTACCACTGCCAATGCCATCAACCATGCTTTGACTACACTCGAACAAACTCTGCTCATACCAACACTCAATAGTTCACCTATCACAATCAACCTCACACAGTTAACCCCAACTCACCAGCGAGTTCCACAACGTACCAAACGGCCGACGCTCAACCCATAACCTTACCTTTCAGCAACCACTGCAATTGAGTCGCACATCCAAGACCCAAACCACGGTCTCATCCTCTCTAAGGATATGCAGTTCATATATAAAAGCGATATAGAACACAACAACCTATCATGTTATTTCTAACACGTATCACATAATCAAGCTAACACATAGCCAAAATGATTATGCAAACACAGCACACATATCGAGGAGAACCGATAAGAATGACGCGTCACTTTGGATAACCTACTTGAACTCCCTGCTAGAAAACATGCCAGCTACACCCGTTTTTAACTTGACTTCCAAATTTGTTAATCCAAAAGCTCGAAGGCAAGACTAATCAATCCTGTGGTCCAACCTTCATACTCACATATATACGGCATCCACATGCTTAACAAGCTAACATGCTCCTATTAAAACATAAACACAGGCAATCAAGCACACACACCTTTCCTAACAAGGTGATGCACCCTCTTCCCATGGCTCTTAGGTATTCGAATCCAGAGCTCTGATACCAAGTTGTCATGCTCCAAACTCCGAGTCATGCAAAAAGCCCACAAACAACCACCAAAATTGCCCAAACATAACGGATGAAAAATCATAAAGCCAAATGAGGCTAAAACCTTTGTAAAAACGTACTACCGAGGGTTTATTTGATTTAAAAGAGTAGCCCAAGAGACTACGATTACGGCCCTAAAAGCCAAGCCTTTAAAACAAAAATACATATTTTGGGTAAAGAAAATCTTTTCTTTTTAAAAGAAGCATAGGCCGTTCTAAAATTTCCCTCGAAGCACAGGAGTTTGAAATTGAAAATCCTTTTTGTAAACTGTTGCTCCAACCAACGAAAAACCATGTAAGAAACTACAAAAAATAACAACCAACCCAAGGTTCTCTCGAAAATATAAATCATGCATACACCGGCCCACGACCATAAGAATTACATATGCTTGAGACATGATACATATAAAAAAAGTATAAACTACCTAACATAGACAAAACATTAGTCTTGTCATTAGCCACCTCCTGGTACCACAAGGTCAACCTACAGGACCACATTCACTTGAAAAAGGTTTTAACAAATCCTATCATGTGAGAAAAAGCCCAATAAAAATAGACTATAAAGCCGTAAAGCAGGATATGCAATCACATAACATAAAGTTGACTCAACCACATGAGCCACAAAATGGTTTTACTTCATAAAATCTCAAGTTTTCCATCAGACTTCTATAAGTCTCCAAAATAATTTTTCATCCTCAAAACCAAGCATTTCAGGCAGAGGGGCCCCATGTCTCCCTACCTATTTGTCATGGCCATGGAGGTTTTGACAGGTTTATTTCAGAAGCTTACTTCTGAGATGCCATTCAACTTCCATTGGAATTATGGTAAGGATAAAATTGTGCATTTGTGCTTTTTTGACGACCTCCTGGTGTTTACTAGGGCTGATGTTTAGTCGATTAAAGTTGTTCAGCGTGCACTGGATGATTTTAAACGGCTGTCTAGCTTGTCTCCTAGTCCTCCGAAGAGTGATATTTTTTTCTCTAGGGTCGAGGATAGTTTAAAGAGGGATATCTTTGATATTCTTGGCTTTTGTGAAGGCTCGCTGCCTATTGTTACCTTGGTGTCCCTCTCATTACTACAAAACTTGCTTATCGTGACTGTAAACCTCTTATTGGTAAAATTTCCCAAAGAATTCAAGTGTGGATGAGTAAATTCCTGTCCTATGTAGGCAGATTCCAACTGATTGGATCTATCCTGTTCTCTATGCAAGTTTACTTGGCCTCTTTGTTCATTCTACCTAAGAAGGTTTTCAAGGAAGTGGAATGTTTACTGCGGGCCTTTCTGTGGAGTGGCTCGGACATGAAATCCTCAGGAACCAAGGTCTCGTGGGTGGAAGTTTGTGCTCCTAGAAAGGAGAGGGGCTTGTCTTAAATCCCTTGTTATGTGGAACAAAGCCGCGGTGGCCAAGCATATTTGGTTCCTTCTTATTGGGGGTGATATCTCCCTTTGGTGTATGTGGATTAAGTCTAACCTCCTCCGGGGTAATTCCTTTTGGTTAGTTAAGATTCCTCAATCAGCCTCATGGTGCTGGCAGAAACTCCTCCAGCTACATCCTCTTACCAAACCTTATGTTAAGTATGTAGTAGGTAATGAGGAGGACACCTTCCTATGGCTTGACCCTTGGCACCCCTGAGGTTCCATTCTTGAGGAGAGGGGCCCGCGTATCATCTATGACTCTGGCCTGGAACATCTTGCGAAGGTTCAGAGTATTATTGACGGTTGCGTTTGGAAGTGTCCCTTGGTGGTTTCTATGGATCTCATTGAGATGGCTAGGAAGGTTCAGTTTATGCCCGATTCCTCTAAGAATGATAGTATTAGATGGATGCTCAATGATGGGAAGTTTTCCATCGGCTCCTTGCGTGAGGCGATCTGTGATCACAAGCCTAGACCTATCTGGAGTGACCTCACCTGGTTCAAGCACCATATCCTTAGGGTTAGCTTTATCCTTTGGATTGCTATTAGGGGTAGATTGTCCACTAGGGATAGGCTTCGTTTATTCTGCATTACCTATGATTACAGCTACAGCTTCTGCCTCGGATTTGAGGAGTCCCATGACCACCTCTTCTTCAATTGTTCCTTTTCTATTCAGGTTTGGGAGTGGGAGCTAGTTAAGTGTAGGTCTGAATCTACCTGGTCGAATTGGTGGTGTCGGTTTGCCAATTGTGGGGGAGGGGGGGTTCCGTGTTGAGTAGTATGGTTCAAAAGTTGGCCTTCTTAGCTATTGTCTACTGCATACCGAAAGAGCGCAACTTTTGCAAATTCCAAAGGCACAAGCGTAGTTGTGAGGCGGTGTTTAAGGAGATTTGCAATTTAGTTAGAGGTAGGATCTATTTTAGATGCCGTGTTCTTGACTCGGCGGCCAATAGGGCTATCCAAGTGGATTGGGGTGTCTCACCTGATATTTTTGGTACTAATTGCTGAACTATTCTCCTTTTCTCTGATGCAAAGAGCCAGCTTTACGTGTGAGTTTTAAGATTGGTTTTTTGGAGTGTTGAGGGATACACAGATGAGAGAACATTTCACAGTTAAGGAAAAATGGTAACCAAATGGTTAGGTTTTCCCTCGGACCACACAGCCGAGAAAACACGCACACACGCACGCACACATACACAACAGTGTTCAATGCACGTCGTACTCTTTCACGGTCTTTCACTGTGGGATAATGCTAACCCAATCACAGATTCTTCGTGGTCTTTCACCATGGGACAATCACTTGCCCCAATATGCAATTCTTAGCGGTCTTTCACCACGGGACAATCTCTTGCCCTTATAGGTAGTTCTTTGCGGTCTTTCATCGTAGGATAATCACTTTCCCCAATATGCAATTTTTAATCTCTCACCGTGGAGCAACTCGTGCCCAAACTTGCTCAATCCTTAGATCCCAAAATTGGTCTTTTTTCATTATTAAATCAAAACACACACACCCGAGTCTAACCCAAAAGGTTCCTCTCGCCAAACCCAAAGCTCAACTATGAAAACATTTAAACAATTATACATTAATCATGTATGCAAAGATCCAGTGACAAACCACCACAGCATCCATCAATCATGGAGATCAATAAAAAACATTTCAAAATGTTTCCACCATTTATCAAAACGTTTCAAATCTGAGACTAAACCCTAAGGGTTAGCTCCAAACCTCCAAAATACGATTTTCAAAATTTTCATAAATCCTCCATGTTCAAAATAAGCTTTTGAAAACCATGAATATCCACAAGTCTAATATCATGTAAAAACTAAGAAAAAGCGCAAAAGATGCTTTTTATCCGAACAAACATGGTTTAAACATAAAATATGACATTTAAAGCGTTTTTAAGAGGTAGAAAAGCGTATAACTGCACGTAGCACCCTTTAAAGACAACATAGTCTACGATTCTACCACGTTGAGCCAAAAGCTCGATGTCTCAAAAAATGAACTTCGATGAAATAGGATTATGTTCGGATAGATGCGAAGCCCCCAACACCAATACCACGGATCCATTATCTGATCGCTGAAAAACGAGCCCCGGGCCCATCAAAATCTAGAGAGAAGGCAAAGAAAATGAAACTTACTCAAGAAGCTAACTTTTCAAAATCTCTCTAGGCTTCTGGTATTTATAGACCATAGCAAATTCAGGGGTTCAGTCGACTGAATGCCCCAGTCCAATCGACTGGATGAGCGCACTGCCACCCCAGTCGACTGGACTACCCAGTCCAGTCGACTAGACGATGGAAAGAAATGACTTTTGCGTTAGAATAGGTTTTTCAACTCCAAACCAAACCGAACATTCCTTTTTCGAACCCGAACAAGCGCCAAATACATATGCACATACTGTTCTACTATGAAGAAACAAAACCCAACACACCATGGTCAAGAGTTAATTCCAACAACACTCAAATCATTTCAAAAAAAAAAAGAAACGGGTCGGGGTCTCACACCGAGACCAACCTAGGACCACCCGATAGACCGCTCGAGCGGTCCTTCTAGCTGTCCTGCGCCGAAAATTGATTTTTTACTAGGTTTTGAAGCCAACACCCATCCAAACCCATTTTCATGCAAAAACATGGAATTTTAAGTATCTTAAACTCCTTTTTATATAATAAACTCTCAAAATCATAGTTAACCATTTCTCAAAAACTCTAATTTTCTTAAAAACCCAACTCAACCCTCACACACACCGCTTAATTCTTCAAATCATGCATGAAATCAACTAGATTTTACTCATATAATCAAAATATCAACCCAAGTCAACACAAAACACAAGAGATAGTCTAGATCCTACCTTAGATTGCTCAAAAGCTTGAAATATCTTCAAATCTCTCCTCCTAGGGTTTGGATTGTGTGTGGTCTTGCCTCTTGACGCTTCAATTCTTCTCCTTGAGCTCCAAAGCTTTGACTCCTCACTTGATTGCCTCCAATTTAGGTCCTAATGTCTTCAATTTTGGCAAAGGAGGGTTAGGGTTTGAGGAGCAATAAAAATTCTCCCAAATGATCCAAGAGAAGAAGAGGAAGAAGAGAAGAGATGGGAAAGGAGGTGGTGATGTGAGTGGGGTGAGGGGGTGGGACCCCTTGCCCCTTTATCTTTTTCACTCTCTCTGTATGTTCTAGAATGGCCCAAGGGCCATGTATGGCTAACCTCTTTCATTCTCACTTTTTTTTTCTTCCTAAATATTGTTCTCCTCATTTATTTCCACTCTAATTTAATTCCACAAACATCATGTATCTCAATTACATTTCACATACCATTAGTTCCTTCATTAGTAAACAAAAATTTTATAGTTCCCATACTCAAATTTAATTCTATCACCGCACTTATCCAAAAAATAAGGGAAAATAAAATAACTACGTACCGGGTCATCACATTCTCTCTCTCTCTCTCTCTCTCTCTCTCTCTCTCTCTCTCTCTGTGTCTCCTCTCTCCTCTCTCTCGCGCTCTATCTCTCCCTCTCTCGCACTCTCTGCCTCCCTCTCTTGCATTCTCTGTCTCGCATTCTTTCTCGCCAGATTGTCATCGTGCTTTTGCCGTGCACTACTTATCTCCTCTGCTGTGAACCTCTATTCGACAAGGTATGTCTCTCTCCCTCTGTTATTTGAGGACACATTTATTAGTTGAGGGTATCATAAGATTTGTGATATTAGTTGTCTATATATATATATATATGTATAAATGATGTGCATTGGGGTTTATTATATAAGTTGAGGGTTATGTCTTGCACAATACATTTGTTAAAGAAAGGTTTTATTTGAAGTGTTTTTCTGCCTCGCTTCTTTGTTATTTTGTATATATGTAGTGAATATATTTTAAGCCTGTTAGAATACATGTTGGCCATGAGATGATTCGATGATTAAAACTGATAATTTTTCTTCCTATAGGTTGATTATTAAAAAGGGATGGTAGATTGAGATGTATGTTTCCAATATAATAGGTCGAGGTTAACAAGGTAAGGAAAAGAAGGCAAAACATTTTGATCTCTGACAAGAAAAATTGTTAATTATTCTTTTGGAGTTTTGACGAAGGTTTAGTTTGGTTTGTTTTGGTTTGCTTTATTCTTTTTGAGTTTCGACTCTTACATAAAGTTATTGCTTCGACAATTCAAAAGTTGGAGAAGATTTTTTTAATAATGAATTGGTTCGAAAGGCATAGTTGATGGACAATAGATGAATATTCCTGTACTGCCTCTTAGTCCCATGAAGTAGAATAGGTTAGGTTTGCCGAAAGATGGTTAACATTTATAAATAATGAAACAATATATATTATTGATGAATAAAAATAAATATTTATATACATTCATCTAATATGTACAAAACAAAATACAATAAATAGTTTATCTACAGAACAAGATCAAATATCTTATGTGCAGAATAAAAATAAGAATAAGAATAAGACACTACTTGTTTGAAATCTATATAGTAGTGTTCGAATGTATATAGTCGTGGCTTCAATTTGTATGATCTGATAACCTTCAATTGCTCTTAAAGGTGACTTCATTTTGAAAACTATCCAACACAAAGCACAAGTTAACAGTATAAAAGAAGTAACTAAACCACACATTTTACAGTAAAACATTAGATTTCCATTTTTTATAGCACTAAAAGAGAGAAAAAAGGGATAAAGAAATTTAAGAAATAAATAAAGAAAAATAAAAGATATAACTAAAGAAGTACATAACATGGGTTTGATGTTTGGCCTTAGGCAACAACAAATGGTTGCCTGCAACTACACCTATTCTCCATCTATCTTCCACACACACACACGCACACACACACGCACACACACACACAAAACTAAGGATAATAAGTTGCTATCCTATTATGTGTATTACTTCTTGTAAGTAAATAATAAGAGAGTGGTTAAATCACATCAATTTCATAATAAAGAGTAGCCAAAATGAAATACAACAATAATAACACAATAATTTATTAGCGTGAAAACACAAAAATCACATTTCTGTTTGTGCTTGCTGTTTTTTGTCTTTTGTGGGGGGTCTTTGTTCTGCTTGTTAATTTTGCGTATTTGCGTGATTCGTTGAATGGGTGCTAAACAAAGACAAATTTGTCAATTGTACTTTGAAAACAATGCATTAGGCGATGAGCAAAAATATGTTTCCTACATTTAAGTGATTTCATATATGATAGACTTTGTAAGCATTTGTTCACATGTGGAGTCCCCAATAGGTAATTTGAAGTATCTAGAGTTTCGTGTTTTTTAAGTGCTCTAGTTGGAGTAATATTTAGGAGTGTGCAAGGAGCAAAAACGGTGACCAGGTAAAACAATGCTGTGACTCAAAACTCTGGTTATTTGGGTTATTTGGATTGAGATAATTGAGGTCTTTTCAGATTTTTCTTGTACTATGTTTTGAGATTTTCTCTTGCTAGATTTTGTTGGCATCTTGCCAACAGTGGCCTCGCTGCTTTGCGTTTGCATCGGTTTGGTAAGTAGCTAGGTTCCTACTTAGTTGGAGATATATCTCAAACATAGATGTGATTTTTGTTTGGTTTTTAGTAAGGCTGTAATTCTACTAGTTAGTGAGATTTTTTGTTTTTGTTCAAAAACAAATCTCAATCTAGGATACAATTACTCTTCAATCTAGGATGTAATTAACTCCATGGAAATATCGTCAACAACAACAGCAAAAAAAAAATTTCAAAAAACATTTTTAAAAATTCCAATTTGTGGATCTTGAAACCCATAATTGGAAGGTATGACCCATTATTAAAATCCAAGTAGTCCAAATTGGCAAATTAATATGATGGAAACAAGAACTAATCATGTGAAACTTGAGAAGACTTTCACTTTGAGGTTATAAATGAAGTGTTACAATGTAAAGCAAAATCAATATGCTATAGTACTCAAAACAGATATCTTGTATAATAAAATATCTAAGCATATAGGAAATTGATATGACATATAGGTGTTGAGCTCTTTGTAATATAGAGACCCTATAAAAGCAAAATATTTGACCAACCTAACGGCTAGTAATGTTCTGAGCCAAGTACCTTTCTTACAATTAACAAATGAGAAAAGAAAAAAAATTCAAATATTTGATTCAATTGAATCATAAGACAAACAAGGCAGCATTCAAATTGTATCAGGTCTAAGCAGATCTCGCAAGTTCACTTAAACCAATTAAAATACCAATAATTGAAGGAAATCCTAAAAAGAATACATGGATGAGCAGAATCTCACTCTATCCAACACCACCAACTCATTTTAGTTGAACATTAATATGTTATCATTGGAAGTTTTATTTTGAATCCTAATTCCTCTTTTTACTCATTGGAAAAGCTGAAGAGTAAACCGCCTAGTTACCTTTTTGGGTCTTTACACTAATATGGTGATGCTCAAGAAAAATTCACGGTACATTCATTTATCAAACGAGTGTTTTTTAAGGTCATTTGCCTCAAAACTTTCTTTTCTTCTTTTATTTTTTCACTAGTAGCTTTTCTTAGAGAAGATCATGATAGAGACATTATAGAGTCACAACTCGCAAAAAAAACAGTTTCAGCACAATTATAATGTTATTCTCTTCCTCACTCAGAGAAAGAGAAAGAGAAAGAAAACAGAGAATGCTAAAGGGGAGGTTTAGCTTATTCCTTGAAGTATCTTTCTTTAAAGAAGATTGATTATTCAAATTTAAACACACTTGTAATTATATCCAACACGCAATAACAATTGAAAGAGTTGTTTTTGTTGGGAATATATACTGAAAAGTCATACTTTTTAGATATTTTATCCTGGATCCCTGGCATATTAATGAGAAACATTTGAGATGCTTTTGCATTTATGGTTTCATATTTACATTTGTGATGTATGAATGCATAGTCCGTATATTCTATCCAGTATTTGACTC
>JAULJZ010061793.1:0-13494 GCA_032270985.1 Heliamphora pulchella
TTTGTTGAAAATAGAGTCGTCACTTAGTTTTTGAGAAAAATTAAGAAAAACAAAATTGGCTACTGATCTTTAAAACGCTAACCAGAGAATAAGAGTTCGGAGGATAAGGCACGAATCGGAAAGGTATTAGGCACTCCGTTCCCTCAACCATAAGGTTGGCCTCTAGTAATCATTATTGGTTCTTTAATATGATTTCTCAAATGCATACAAATAAAAAAATGAGAATGAAGAGAGAACATTCAAAATCAAGTTAGAAAATACATAAAATATGTATACAACACTCCAAATTAAAATAAATAAAATGGTAAAATCCTCAATCTTATGGCATGCGATTTCAAACTAAATGATACATAAAATATACTCACATGCAATATTGTTTAAACAATTTAAACTAACATACTTTGGTTAAAAGAATACAAATATGCTAGAAAGTGTTAAAATTACCTAAATATGGATTCGCTACAAAAATAAACTAAACTATTTAAAAATAATTTCAAATAAACCAACTAAGACATGCATATTATCAAAGGAAACTAGATTAAAATGATGGATTAATAAAAGTAATAATAGAAGATACATGAAGAAAAATCCTAAAGAAAGCTTATAGAAGAAACTTATACTAAAAAGAAAAGATGTTAGAAAAAAAATGCTATATTAACAAAAGAAAGTCTAATTATTTACATTTTGTATTTTAAAAGAGATAAAGAAAAATAAAGGGAAAAGAAAACAAAATGGAAGAAAACTACATTTAAAGAACGAGAATTAGAATAAGAGACTTTTTGTGATTTTTGGATTTAATAGAAAAAAGAAAAAGGAAGATAAGATGAGATAAGAGGGTCATGAAAAGAAAATAGAACTATAAAGAAAATGAAACTTTAAAAGTAAAATAGGTATTAAGAAAAGAAATACTAGAACTAGTAATGAAAAGAAAATACTAAAGCTAACAAAGAGAATATTAAATTAATATTAAGAGAAATAAAAGAAAATGGGACATTATAAGAGAATTTAAAGCTAGTAATAAAAGAAAATGCTAGAAAAAGAAATTACATTATTATAAAAAAATGAAAGCTAGAAAAGAAGTATTAAGGTAAAAAGAAAATAAAATGAAGTATTAAACTAATGTTATAAAAGAAGAAAAGAAAATGAACTAGAACATTATTAAGGGAAAATTAGACTAATTAAAGGAAAAGAAAATAAAATAAAAAGCTAGAAAATTAAACTAATACTAAAAAGATAAATTAAAATAACTAAGGAATGAAAATAAAATTACTACATTAAAAGAGAAAGGAAAAGAAATAGAAAATAAAATATACTAATAAATGAGATTGGACTAATATTAAAAAGACAAATGAATTAATTACAACTATTCAATTTAAAAGCGAAATGTAGTATTAATTACTACATTCACATAAATGTAGATCTATTACTATAGCAATTAACAACATTATTAAGTTGTAAATGTCAAAATATATTAGCATCAATTAATGGATACAAATAGAAATTACAATGTGTTAAGTGTGAGTATGAAGGAATTAACAATTAAAGAAGTAAAAAAAATAACCAAAATTATATGAAGTAAACAAGATTAACTACATAAATGGAAAGAATAAGCAATTTGAAATTAAATTTTAACCCGAACACTCCAAAAGAGAGGAAATAGAGCTAGAAAGACCAGGGATCCAAACAAGGTACCTGAATCGTGGAATTCTCAAATTGGGGAATGTGCTTCAATCCTCGGATGGTGATTCCAAGCTAGGGCTTCAAATGTAGGTATTGGAGGTTTGAAACTC
Organism: Heliamphora pulchella; assembly: GCA_032270985.1. Taxonomy (NCBI): domain Eukaryota; kingdom Viridiplantae; phylum Streptophyta; class Magnoliopsida; order Ericales; family Sarraceniaceae; genus Heliamphora; species Heliamphora pulchella. The sequence goes on from JAULJZ010061793.1 coordinate 1,791, forward strand.
GATATTTCGGCAGGGCTTTGATGTCGGGGCTCGAAATTCCTTGGCGTCTCGGTAGAACTTCACTCACTAACCTCACACTTTCTTTTTTTTGAAAACGTACCAGAGGTACGGTATTTATAGAGTTTATCAACAAATGAGACGCTACCACGTTTTAGGGACACGTCAGGCCATTTGGAGTTGGCGGCCGCCACAATGCAAATTGGCGGTCGCCATGTTTTTGAAAGGTTCAACAAAGTTCTATGATGGTCGCTACAATGCAAGTTAGCGGTCGCTATGATGAAAGGTGGCGGTTGCCACTTTTGGCTAGGGTTTCTAAGAGGTTCTATTGGCGGTCGCCACAATGAACATGGCGGTCGCCTTACTTAAACAGCAAGTTTCGATGGTTCGACAAAATTTTATTGGTTTGAAGGTTCCGGATTCAAATACTGAGCTTAGATCACTTTCTGAGAATCGCACTAAGGCACCATTCCACCTGTTTTCATCATCAAATTCACCTAAAATTGGGCGATGTCAAATTAGGGTGTCTACTGTAGGCTTTGAAAATTTTGGGAATTCATTAGTTAAAAGTGCTGTTTTAGACTAATAAGATTTTGGGCCATCCACTTTAAACTTGTGGGGTGATTCACATTTACCGTCGTCAAGTGATTTTGCCAACAAATTATTTGAGCCTTTTAGTGTAAATAGGTTGGCAATAAAATAAAAAAAAACAGCTTTGGGTTTTTCCAAAGAATAAGAGCAATAAAAATAATATTATCAGTGAAGTTTGATATTTTTCATTCCATTTCATGTGGTTAATAAACAACAAAAGAGTGATTTTTAATTTATTCATGCTCGGTTTTACCCATACTTTTAGTCTTCTCTCTCACTTGATGGAACTCATTCTTTTAAGAGTAAGTCCAACCGAGCCAAGATCGGTGGTGATTGACAAAACTACTATTAGTATCTTATAGATTGTAACTTATAACAGAAGTTGTGAGAACTTAGTAAAGATTGTAATTTGTAACTTAAATAGAAGAACAAGTAGTTATAAGTTGTAACAGACGTTGTGAGCCTTTAAAAAAACTTATAGCTTATAGTTAAAATTAATAGTAAAAAGTTAAAAACTACTAACAATAACATTCTCAAACACAGTCGATCATCTAGAATGCCTTTTATTGTGCATTGACTTAATTTCATATAGTTTTTACAATGCATTATGAGCTATTGAATGATACATTATGGGAAAATTAAATTGCATTGCAGAATATCTAACCATATAAATAAGACAATTATTTATTTTCCCCTTTTCTAACTACAAATCTAACAAGAGAAGAAGGAAAAAAGCATTCAATTAATTTTCTATTTATATTTATTTCCTTTTCTTCTCATCTCCTACATAAATTTATGATCTAAATATGCCTTCAAGTGTTCAAGAAATGAAGCAAGAAAAATAAGCTAAAGCTGAGGCAGATTTGTTGAAAATGTGTTGGCCAGTTTCAACCAATCATCATTATATTATTTTTTCACCTGGGACCCCATGCTGAATGGTTGGTCAGGATCTAAACTTTTGTGGTCCTATTGCATGAGAAAGCAATGTGGGTAAATAGGAATGGAATGCGCAGATCTCAAATCTTTTAGAAGGGGTAATCAATCCTTACTCGATGCGACAAGTTTATATAGAATTATTATTTAATATTGTGATAATAAATTTTATGATAAAAATATAATAATTCATATTTGTTAAAAAATTAAGAAATAAATAGTGAATCACATAATATAAGTTGTAATAATTTATTTATTAAAAATAATACGTAATATCAGCTACATAATATTTTAGGAGTATTTAATAATTTGCCTTTTAAAAGAACCAACATAGGGTAGCAATCAGAAAGGGTAAAGTTCACTGGAAACCCCTTGTTTGTGTAATGTGTGGACAGAAGAAAACGACATTTTATTAACTATTTTGCTTTTGACATACGATTTTTTAAAAATTATTGGGTGCACTTGTGGCGCATCTTGCGTTACTCTTAACGCATTCACTAAAGTACGTTTGACTCCGACTTAGAACTGAATTTTTAGGCTTCTTGATTTATAGTTACAAAAAAAAAAAAAAATTAACTGCAAAATCACAATCTTTTCTCTATGCATAGTGAAGGACAGCAAAAGGTTACACCACAAAAATACCTCACACAATGACATATCGTTAAGAGGTGATGCCAATAGGATAGTAGATCGCATGAAATTGTTGGATCGCGCACAATGTTTAAAGGCAGAAAACTAAACGATTTTTTTATTTATTTGATTTAAAGTAAAAAAAATAAAAAGTTTGGCTTAAATAGAAGTTACCAAGCAAAGCCTAAATGTCACATAGATTGATCAAGTGTAGTGCGCACTGTGACTCAGCAGGGGTGGGTTGTCTTCCATCATATGTAGACCAAAAACAGAGGATCACTGCCTTCTCCTAGCTTGAAGGAAAAATTTGACAAAATGGTTCTTCAAAGAAACTGATAAAAATTTATTATTTAAAAATAAAATTGCGTGATGCTTTGGAGTGTTTGGAATTGCTGAAACTAGTAACTTATAAATTGTAACTGGTAATTGAAGTTTTGAGTATTTAGTAAAATTATAACTTGTAGCTAAAATAGAAAAAAAAGTAATTAAACTTGTAACAAAAATTGTAGGTGTTTGAAAAAAATTATAGCTTATAATTAAAATTAATAGTAAAAAACTAAAAAGTAGACCAAAAAATTTAGCCAAACACCCCTTTGTACTATGCAGTTAGTAGTCATGGTTAGTGGTTACATAACAACCCAACCAAAAAGAAAAATAAAGAGAACGATGGTATTTGTTATTACTAAAATTAATAGTTTATAAATTGTAATTTGTAATTGAAGTTGTAAATATTTGATGAAAAATATAGCTTACAGTTGAAATAAAAGAAAAAGTAATTATAATTTATAACAAAAATTATAAGTATTTAAAAAAATTTATAATTCATAATTAAAATTATTAATAAAAAACTAAAAATTAATAGCATTAATTTTGCTAAACAACCGAATATATGAAAGGAAAAATTCTTGATTGTCACTTTCCATGAGTACTTTTGGCCACTATTGGAGACAAATTGTGAACACTCTTCTTCAAATGACATGGTTGTTCCCACTGACGTAAATAATTATAAGCTTGTGAAAACTCAATGAAAGCAGGTGATGAAGGCCAACTTAGGCAATTTCTTGAGATTGGAATGTGAGATTAGAATTATGCTTCACTGCCATTGGCTCCTGCGTACTAAATTTAGTTCTATGAGCTAGTAGAAAGCTGAGCTACCAAATAGTCAAAAGGGAACAGCTTTGATTCTGTCCAAAGGCAACTAGACCGGTTCAGGTAGACTGATTGTTTAGACAATTAGACCCTGTTTGTTTGGGTTGAAAATGTTTCCCAACAAAAAGTGTTTTACATGGAAAATAATTTTTAAAAAACAATTTATTTTTATGTGTTTGGCTGTAATATGAAATATTTTCTAGAAAATATTTTATGTTGTTTAGTTTCCATAGAAAATCATTAATATTTCATAACTCATAGTTTTTAAAATTTAATAATTGAAAAACCCCTAGGATTTTCGGACCCCGAACCTCCGAACCCCCACAACACTAGAGACCCCAGACCCCAAGACCCTAGGACCATGGACACCCTAGTCCCACGGGACCTCAGATCACCAAGATCTCCGAATCTCGGACTCCAAGAACCTCGAATCCTTGGTCTCTTAGGCCTCCAAACCCTCGGAACCTTAAGACCTGCGAGACTCTGATCTCTTGGACCCACGGGATCTCAGACACTCGGATCCCCAAAAATTGGACCTCGAGATCCGCTACACCTAGAGCCCGAAAAACTGGACTCCTAGACCCCCGAGAACCTTGGGACCCTAGAGCCCTGAGAACCCTAGGACTCTAGACCCCTAGTATATCGAACCGTCGGGACCCCTAGGACCCTGAACACTTAGACCTTAGGACCTCGGGACCCTCAAAACCCTAGGACCTCGAGACCCTAGGAACCCGAACCCCTGGACCTTCGGACCCCCGAACCCCCGGACCCTCAAACTCCCAGACCTTTGAACCCTTAAACCCCTGAGCCCCCAGACCCCCGCGACTCTCGGACCACCGAGACCCACAGAACCGTGGCACCATTGAGACCCCAGTCCCCTAAACATTCGAGATCCTGATCTGCCAGACCGCCGAGACCCCCTGGACCTTGGACACTCGGACCCACGGATCTTGGGATCCCCGGATCCCCGACCCCCCCCGACACCCGCAACCCTCGAACCCCCAGACCCACAAAACCCCGAGACCTTCGATTTCGCGGACTCTTAAGACCCCTAGGCCCCAAACACCAGGACTTCTAGGACCTCGGTCCACCGAACCCCCTGGATCCCAAACAACAAGACCCTAGGACCTCGGGACCCCTGGACCCTTGAACTCTTGGACCCCTTAGACTTCGAGACCCCAAGATCCTCGGGCACTCCCAAAACCTAGGGTGCTAAGATCTCGAGACCCTAGGGCCCTTGGAATCCTCAAGACCTCTAGACCCGCGGGACTATCAGGCCCTCAAACCCACCAGATCCTAAGACCCCCAAGACGACGGATCCCTAGACCCCTAGGACCACTGATCCCTCGACCCCGGGACCACAAGCCCCCTGACAAGGGGTTGCGACGTCGGGATCTAGGTATTTTGGGGGTCCTAGGGGTCCGAGGGTCTCAGCTCTTGGGTCCTAGGATTCTAAAGCTTCGAGGGACCTAGGGTCAAGAGGTTTCCGGGTTCTGGGAGTCTTGGGGCTCTGAGGGTTCTAGGGGTTCGGGAGTCTTAGGATCCCAAGAGTTTAGGGGCCCGAAGCTCCTAGGGCCTGGGGATGTGGGGGTTTGGGGATCCTAGGGGTTCGATGGTACGAGTGTCTAGGGTCACGGGGGTTTAGGGGACTAGGGTTCCGGGGGTACGAGGGTCCTGGGGTTCGATGGGTCTCAAGGGTCAAGAGGTCCTTAGGCCCCAAACTACATGACTCCCAGGACCTCTAAACCCCCAAACCCTACCCATGACCCCCGAACCTCCAGACCCCTAGACCCTTGGACCCTCGGAACCCCAAATCCCGAGGACCTCAAATCCCCGAACCCTTGGATCTCGAGACTCTTAGGACCCCGGTGTCCCAGAATCCTAGGACTCCGGTCCGTTGGACCTTAAGACCCAAGACCCTTAGACCCCAGGATGCCGTGACCTTTGGACCCTTGAGACCCACCGAACCCTAGGACCCTCGTACCTCCATACCCCCGGGACCCTAATCCCCCGAACCCTCGTATCCTCTAACCTATGGGATCCCCAAACCCCCACGTCCCTAGACCCCAAGACCTTGAACCCATGAACCCTCGAGATCCTTAGACACCCGGACTCCCAAACCCTTGGAACCCTTAGTGCCCCGAGACCCTTAAAGTCCCAAAAACCCTGGACCTCAGGTCTCTCGGAGCCTCAGAACCCCAAGACTCCAGATGCTTGGACCTCTAGGACTCCCGAAATCCCTAAACCCCGACCCCTTGACCTTTGACCCCCAACCCCAGACCCTAGACCTTAAACCCTTGCTAGTAAGGGTAGAAAATGTTTTCTACCCTAAAAAATGAAAAATGTTTCCCAGCAGAATTAACTTATTTTTCATTAATAAGAAAAATATTTTTCATTGATTTTTAATTTTCGTCATACCAAACACCAGAAAATGCTAAAAATATTTTTCAAAAAATATTTTTCGCCAAAACGAATGAAGCGTTAATGCTATTTGATTCTGTCTAAAAGGGCATAAATTACAAAAACAAACGATAAATGGACACAACGTTATTTTTTAAATATAATTGTAATTTGATCAAATAGTTAATAATATCCAATTAGTTAATTTTTTGTGTGCAAATGATCTATCTAGAAAAAAATAATAAAATAAATGACTCAAATAATCAAAATAAGTCAACCCAACTAAACCAATATAGTCCAATTTTAAACTGATGCCAATAAAAAGAGATGAAAAATCCACCCGTATAATCACCATCATTACCATTATCACTTCTGCAGCCCATACACCACATCAAAATTCCAAACAATTTATTTTTTGAAAAATTAGTGATCAGTTCAATTTATAGGTCGTTTACTATTTTTCATCAAGTATAAGAATTTTTAACGAACAAGATCTATTCTCATAAAAATTTTAACGCACAAAGTCATTTTGGGGCAAAAATACCATAAAACAGATAAATTTATTTGTACCTTTTCAAAACATGTATGAAGAACACAAATAAATTTATCTGTCTTTTATTGAAAGTACATGTAAAGAAACCAGATAAATTTATCTGTCATATTGAAATGACGTATAAAGAATGCAGATAAATTTATCTATTATTTTTCAAAACATGCATAAAGATACAAATAAATTTATATGTCTTTTATTAAAAGCACGCATTAAAAACACATATAAATTTATCTGTGCCTCTTTCAAAACTTATGTAAAGGACACAGATAAATTTATCTGTTTATATTATCTGTGTTCATATGCAATTAGATAAATTTATCTGTTTATATTATCTGTGTTCATATGCAAACAGATAAATTTATCTGTTAGCATACGAACATAAATAATACAAACAGATAAATATGAAACAGATAAATTTATTTATTAAGCATATGAACATAAATAATGCATATTAAATAGATTAATATCAAATAAATAAATTTATCTATTTAAAGGGTATTTTCAAAAAAAATCACGCAATTGAATTTTACGCGTTAAAATTTTTATTGATAAATCTTGTACGTTAAAATTTATTTTTTTGAATGCTTAACTAATATAACCCCGACCCTCTTTTACGGTCTTTTTTCTTCTTTTCCATCCACGTTTTCCCTCTTTTTTGCACCTCCTCTTGCTTACACTTCCCTACCCCCTCCATGTCTCCATTCTCAAGTTTTCTTTTATTCTCTCTCTCTCTCTCTCTCTCAAGCTGTTACTCTTAAGTCTTAAGGAAAAAATTATACATAAATCATGAAAGACACAAAGACAACCTCAACTTTTCAAAAAGGTCATGATGCTCCTCTGGTTTGAGGTATATATATATATATATATATATATATATATATATTGGATTGCTTTATCTTTCTTTTTTTTTTTTTTAATATCAGACAGAGGTAAAATCCAAACTAGATTGATTTGAAGAAGTACAAACTAAGGAGAAGATGATGGAGAAGCAGAAGGAACAGCAGTAACAAGAAAAGAAGAGGGAGAAGAAGAATTAGAAATTTAGAGAGGGAATGGGCACAAGGATTGTTCATTGTCTTGTATTCATCCAGTTGGGTGTTTTTGTTTGTTCAGGTGAGTTGCTTCTTGATTCATTTTGATGATTCTCTCTCTCACTCTCTCTCTCTCTCTCTCTTGGCTGGTTTTTGATTATTTCTTTTGCTGATATGGTGCATCTTATTCTTCTATTATGAGATTGTTATTCCAAATGCTGTTGCTCTCTTTTGTTATCATGGAAACTACCCACCTTCCCCTCCATTTCTAACCAGTTCCTCTCTCTCTCTCTCTCTCTCTCCCTTTTTCAGTTTCAGATTTGTGGAACTGTGAATCGCGATTCTTGTAACAGTTCATGTGCTTTGAATTTGAAATTTTTTGTTGTTTTCCTCTCTGGAGTTTTGAATTTGATTTCTTTTTCTAAGTAGGCAAATTGTTCCCCTTTTTTAAATCATTATTGTTCTTTTATTCAAATGGGTTGATTTATACAAGCGTTTGTTTATATGGAATGTGGACTGTTTGTAATTATTTCTGTTTTCTTTAATGTTCATTTTTTATTTTTGGGATTTTTTTTTAAAACTCCCATCATTTACCGTTTCAATATTTTTTAGCAAAAATAGTTTTAAATAATTTGAGAACATCTTTTATTTCTTTTTTTAAAAAGTGTGTTGCTTTATATTTTTTGTTTCAAAATTTGTTTTTGAAAACAGTTTGTCAAATAATGTACACAGTTTTACCTCACAGGCAAAGAGGCTATTTCTCTAAAAAAAGAGAGTAAAATGCAGAGTCTTATTCTGAATGCAAAGAGACTATTTTTGTAATTCGAACTCACATCGTAATACAACCACCTTACTACTGTGCCTATCTATACATTGTTTATATATTTTCATAATACATTCTCACTATTTTTTTTTTGGATAAGTAATTAAATATTATACCAAAAAAGAGTTTATATTAATAAAGAACAGAAACCACACCCTAACCAACAAACATAACAAAAAAAAACTCTCACAACCCGAGAGGCTAGGGTGGATCGTAGCAACATAAATCCACACGTCTCAAATGAGACAATTACAAAAACACAAGGACAACCGGAGTCAAAAGAGAAAACTCTCAACAACTAAAAACTACCCAAAATTACCAAAGATCTTTTTTTCCATTAATCGAAAGATGTCTGATCTTTTGGTCTAACTTCCTTTTGTTCACCTTTCTAGATGCTGAATTTGAATTACCTTTTTCTGTGAATTTTATCTTATCACTCTCTTTACTAGGGAAAATAGTCTTCATGGTAGACACAGTTGGAGAAGATGTAAAATTATCAACATTTCGTTCATCTTCACGGATATTTTCTCCACTAAGCTCACAGAACGAAAGAATGTCAAAAACATTTGAAGAACTCGAAATGGTATAAATGGAAGGCTCACCAAGCTTCCTCGATGGTTGAGCGTCAATTGCTTTCCCATGAGAAACTTGATTAGCATTTTCCTTTCATTTCTTCACATCAATTCATTCCTCATTTGAGTTTTTGTTGTCATTCTCGGCTTCTTTCCTCCAAATCTGTTTAGAAAAAGTTACGTCCTCTTGCGCATTCACACAATTATTAATATTGTGACCGAATATGTTACATTTAGTGCATCTTAAAGGAACCAAAGATGTTTCCACCCAAATAACATAAGAATCTCCATATCCTAAATTTATAGAAAATAATTTCAGAATCTCTTTGTTAGCTTGTACCTCAATGCAAATTCGGACAAATGTGAGCCTACTACGAGAGTGCGTCAAATCATCCACATACAGAGGCTTCCCAAGAATATTTGCCAAGTATCCTATCCCCTCTTCTGTCCACAATTCAAGGGGAACATTATATAAATTTACCCACAAGGCACACTTGAAAACCCATTTTTGGAGAGCGACATACCCGTCTTCCATTTTTTCAGCACAACATATCTCCCTCCACAATGGTATGGACCATTCTCAAGAATCTCATCATTTTTAAATTTAAAGATAAAGCATCCATTTTCAATAGATATTATATCTTCAATAGTATCTTTTCATATTCTTTATGTCCAAATTTTGATATAATGAAAAGACACTCTCTTATCAAAGAAATAACCAACCAAAGCATGATCCCAAAGAGAAAGGCCTAGCTTAGATATGTCCAAAGGAATAGCATGCACGCCCTCCACCATAGGGTCTATATCATACTTCTTGATTTGATATCTTGATTTAGCAATTGATTTTTTTTCACAAACAATAGAAGACCAAGAGGAAGACACAGTATCTTTAACCAAAGTTACTTCACACTTATTAGGTTCTTGGGGGTAAAGGATTAACGAAGTGCAATTCCTCCCATTCTTCACACTGTCACTTTTATCTATCAACACTTCACTGACATCAAGACCCAGTAGGTGAATGTCTCTACCTTGGCCAGGAGAAAAAATCTTAGAAAAAGGTACAAAAAAGCTTTATTTTCTCGAAGAATTGTTTACCATAAACCCGTCTTTAGTAGTTTTATTACTAGTACTCAAAATCGGCTATTCTTCAGCATTCATCAAAGTTCTAATGAGAGTGTTTCAAGCATTGGGTTTCTCGACATTAGTATCTAACCGCGGGGAGTTAGAGATTCTGCATGAACAAGTACCCATACAAATACAATTATTTTCCACATCCATTTCATCCGACTGGCTTAGGCACTCCGGTGCCATACCTTTTTAACAACATGAATGGAATTTGGTTTGAGCCATGAAACAGTAAAATTTTCATCTGATAAGGATTTTGGAGGACTTCGAAGACGGGAAGAGCCATGAAACAGTAAAATTCTTACTATTTTTTTGTCTGTTTGTACCTGTGTTCTCTAATTCTTTAATTGGTTAGTTTAACTTTCATATATCTGATCAAATATGTTAGATTTGAACATTCATCTGATTTCTCATACCATACCATTTCAGGTTCAAGTGTGAGTGTGACACAGAAAGAAGCAAATGGACACAACAGAAGACTAGATCACCATGACAAGAAAAGACTATTCTCTGCTTCCATTTCCACCACCCAAGCAGATATCACCACTCCATTACCGACGGTTCCAACCACGAATCCCACCACCCCGACTGTAACAACTCCGGTGGCTAACCCGTCAGATTCGAACCCCGACTCGCCTGCTGCCGCCACCCCGGTAATGATGCCGACGACCGCCTCCCCGGCATCTTCGAGTGGGAGCTGGTGTGTTGCTATTCAATCTGCATCACAGACTGCACTACAGGCTGCTTTAGACTACGCCTGCGGGTTTGGCAGCGGCGATTGCTCGGCAATTCAGCCCGGCGGCAGCTGTTACGAACCGAACACCGTCCGTGACCATGCTTCTTATGCATTCAACAGCTACTATCAGAAGAATCCAGTCCCTACTAGCTGCAATTTTGGTGGCACTGCTGTTATTACCAGCACTGACCCAAGTAAGCTATCTTTTCATGGAAGAAAATTTTATTTGGATAGTGTCACCAATTAAATGCAGATAGTTTATAAATTTGTATTCATCACTTTACGCTAGGAAATTAGTTGACCGACAATAAGAGAGTAACGATTAATAATGGTATATAGCACGGTTTAATTTCTGAAAATGCTGAACTATTTTGTGAATGGAGGAACCACAGTAAAAATCCAGATGGGCAGTAGCGGACTTATTAATTAGCTTATGATATATAAAAGTGTTTTTTTTTATAAAAAATTTCCTACTAAAATTTTATATTTTTTCCCCTATGCCTTTTATGGTTCCTCAAGTTCGTCCTTGGATGATGTAGATAGCAGCTTATTAATGTATATAAGGTATATAATTTTGAGGCTTCTATTTCTTTCCAAAGCTTTTACTCTTTTATCCACACCGTCATAGAATTCTTAATAGAACCACAGTTTACTGTGATACAATTTGTAATAACCAAGTATACTACTAGCCTAATAACTTAAATAAAAAACCTAGTAACGTAGTCAAACTGCTTAAGGCCAACTTATTAGTAGTAGTTCATAAGTTTTTATACATATTCTACTTAATTTCTATCTTCTACCAATGTGGGATTTGGTATTATACTATTACCTCAAAAAACCTAAAAAATTGTGCGCTCCTCAATTTTTTTATACGACTTTTTTAGTTATTAGTGAACTTTTTATAACATTAACTTAAAAGAACATATTTTTTAATTTCGTATCGTGAGAAATTCATTTTGTTTTTGAAAAAATAAAATAAATCGTATGGATAAAACAAAAACGCAATTTTAAAGGTTTTATTAGACTTTTTCTTATATTTAGTGAATATTTTTAAACTTTAGCCAAAATTACTATAGTTTGTAGATACTTTTTATCATAAAGCATAAAAAAGTACAAAATTTAGACCACAAAATGAAAAAAGCACCCCTTCCCCACCCCCCCCCC